>PTFA01000231.1:1394215-1473636 GCA_003342895.1 Casuarius casuarius
GGCGGCATTTGGGGGGGCCGAGCCTGATGCACACAGCAGCATCCGGGGGGGCCGCGCCCGGTGCACGGCGGCATTCGGGGGCCGCGCTTGCCCTCTAGCGCCCGAACGGCTCCGCGCAGCGCTGCCTCCGCGGCCCCCGCCGGGGCGGCCCCGGGGCTCGGGGCTCGGGGCTCGGGGCTCGGGAGCGGGGCAGCCCCGGCCGCCGCCCCCGCGCCTCCCCGCAGCTCTGCAAAAGGCGGAAATTTGCCGCTGGTTTATTAACGCGAGTATTTTTCACTCGAACGCTGCTATTTGGAGGTGCTGAACTGCCTCCTCCGTGTCGTTTGCAGGCTGCATTCGGCGCGTTTTGCTTTGGCTGCTGCGTGACCTGTTCCCCGAAGCGGAGGGAGTCTGAAAAGTCAGAAGAAGGAAACCCGTCAGGGGGAGAGCAAAGACAGAAGCGAGCGCCCGAAAAACATATTTTCCTGACTTCTAGGACAGAAAGGTGGAGGGGATAATTCTTTTGCTTTCGACAGCCGCCTGCATTTGGGGGGCGAAAGTCTGGTCTGGGGTACAGAGCTAGGAATGAACRAAAGTTTCCCACGTTAGACGAGGTCCCTGCAGCCCCGGGAGCGATCTGCAGCCCGATGCCCGAGGCGCGCGGCCCTGCTGCGGCTGGTGGGGGCTCCCGGCGGCAGAGGGGACGGGATGGGATGGGACACGGGACGGGGGCTCCGGGCCCGTGGGCTGCAGCACTCTTTGCACCAAAAAACCCCCATTTCTAAGCACTGCTGCTAGCAGATGTGCTCGTTTTCTAAATGATATATTTGAACACCAGGTTTTGCGCCCGGGGCCTGCGGGCGGCTGGGGCGGCGAGGGCAGACCACCCTGCATGCATGAGCGCGGCAAGCGAGAAAAGCCCTCTCCCGACTGCTTCGTACCCCCCCCCTTTTTTTTTTCCAGTTAATCTCCCTCCCCACTTACTTTCATCACCTTTTTGGTGACGTTACCCTGCTTTGCACGTTGCTCTGGGTATAACTGGGGGGATTTAATAGCAGGGAGGGGAGCAAGGGCGGCTGCGAGGAGCCTGGCTCGTGCAGGGCTTCAGGGCCGACGCGCCCTGCGCCYGCAGCGAGAGGGGCTGCGGGAGCCTCCTCTGCTCGCGGCCCCCCGGGCGCACGGGGGCCTGGGCACCGCGTGCTGCAGGGCAGGACTCCGGCCTGGCGCTGGCGACAGACCCGGCCGGTGCAGCAGCAGCAGCGTGRTGATTTAGTCCCCCTAAATGGTTTTCAGGTGTGACCAGGTAGCATAACACAACTGCAATACCAGTGACAGGAATGGCTTTGCTTCCATGAATGTATTAGCAATACATCGTACTTAAGAGTAATGGAGACTTGGATACATAAAATAGGATTTTTTTTTTTTTTGTCATGATAGAGTATGGGGAAAGAATGTCGATGYGGTAATTTTATACTTGAGAGGCCTTTTAGTGATGGTTATAACAGGATTTCTGGACTGGAGAATCCGGAATAACGCTGGGTCTGGGGCTCTTGGGCATCAGCAGGATTTTTGCCGCTGAAGTGGCTCAGGGCTGGGGGGCTGGTGGCCACGGTGAGGCCCGTTTCCTCGGCTCCCGTCTCTGACCGTGAGCCCRTCAGCGTGCTGGTTCGTCAGACAGCTGGACCAGGGCAAACGGCCCATCGGCGGCGAGAGGACGAGGAACCACAGCGGGCTGGGCTGAGGCTCGGCTTCCACCGAGGTGCCTTGATCCCCTGCGGTCCCCACGCCGTATTTGCAACACTCCCGGTAAAATTCCAGTGATACTGGGAAAAAGCACCGTAGAGGGTTGCACAAGTCCTGCCTCTTTTTTCAGAGCACCCGGAGTGCGACATCCCGAGGTCTCACGGCATCGTTTTGATGCACAGCGTTTGATGCACGGYGCGCTGGCAGCAAGGGAAAGGAGAAGCTGCTTTGTGGGGGTGAGAGTTATCTTTCCTTATTGCATCCTTAACTAAAAAGGAAGCAAACGGGACACTTTGGAAGCGGCGCTTGCTTTCAGCCAGAGCTTTACAGCAGAGCTGCTCGTCCGGCGGAGCCCCGCGGGTCCCGTCGGCGTGCGCCAGCCCGTCACGCCAAAGAGACTGGTTTTAAAYGCAACCAGAGCGGGAATGATGACTAGCCCAGGTTTACCAAATTTTTTCAAGCTTTTTAAGTCTGTAACCACCAAAGGATGTTCAGAGCTTTAAAAATGCAGCTTTTTGCTAAGAAGAAGCTGAAATCGAAGGCGGGGAAGGCTGGGAYAGGGCACAAACGGTGCGTGTGGCTTCATACCAAGAACATGTCTGGAAACGGAYGGGGCACTGGTCCTTCTTGTCCCAAATCCCCTGGAAAAGGAGATTTGCTGAAGATGCTGTTAAATTATGTAACACCCTCTTTTGGTCTGCACACCAMGGCCGTTTCAGAACGGAAAAGGTGCCGTTAGCAGGTACCGAGTCCTTGACTCCGTTGCAAATACGGCACGCGGATGGCAGACAAAACTCTGCTTGTCCACAAAAGGACAGATCTGCAAAGCTGCGGCACTGAGCCGTCCCGGCTCGCCTTCCCCATCCCGTTTTTGGCAAATGCCATGAGGAGAGCCAAAATCCAAGCGAAGGGAGAGAAAGCCCTTAGCAAAGCTGCTATGTGACTTTAARCAAGCGGTGGAGTTAAACTCCCAGCGTGTCCCYAGCCAAAAGCAGCGGCAAGTGGCTCTGGCTCGGATCGACGTTAGTGTGGCTTGAGCAATCCTGCCGCTGGGATGCTTCTGGGCACTTTTATGGATTGCTGGAAGGAAGAGAAAGCACCTGCTTGCCGAGGTAATACGTTCCCTGGCCAAAAATATTTTTCATGTGTATCTGCAGAATTGGAGAGTCATTCATTTAGTTGGATGTTCGGGCTGTCTTTTTGCGAAASCCGGCCTGATGGCTGCGGCGTTAAACACTCTCACATTTTCCTTTTCCCATTTTTCTTGCTCCGTTCGATGGGATGGCTCCTGCTGGCATTTCCTGGCGTGCAGACAGCGCCGCGCGGCCGGGACGTCGCGGCTGCCGCGCGGAAGGAGCCAAAGCGGGCGGCGGGGATGCYGAAAGGTAGGGTCAGCGTTTTCTGCAAAGAACTGACTTTTTTAATGACCTCAGCTTTTTTCCAAGAAAAGAAAGGGGGGGGGGGAAGAGAATGTGCTGGCATTCAGATTTATAGCAAAGGCTCAAATCTCATTAATACAGCACCTTCTTTTGGCCACTCTCCACTTAAAAATCCAATTGCCAAATTCTCCTTTGGCACAAGCAGAAAATTTTGCGCTAATTCTAGTCTCAGCTCTACGACCAGCGCAGACAAAGAGAGACGGCGYTGGTGGAAAAAGAGGCTTTTCTCCGAGTGCAGCGCGTCGTCAGCGTTGCTCGTGCGCCGTAGCCGGGTGCAACCCTGCGCGAAGCGGACGTGGACGCGGCGCGTCGTTCCACGCGTCGGCTTGCCCTCCTGGGCGCCTTCGCAGGAGCCAGGCCCCGGGAAGCTTGCATTTATTCTTTTAAATCTAATAGCTGCTAAGCAGCTGCATTCCCAGGCAATACGGGGGCGCAGCTGGCACGTGGGTGAGGCCRTATTTTGGTCTGACTGTTCCCAGAAAAGTCCATTTGCTTCAAAGCGGCCCGAGGGCCAATAAATGCAGCTTTACGACTTGCATATCCGCGCTGGAAACTACCGTAGAGCAGCGTTTGATGTTCAGACAGACCGAAAGGGGTGCAAAGCTGCTTGCAAGGGGATTCGCAAGTGTAAAGTGAATCCAGCAGGAGAGGGGAGTCGTGTTTTATTCGTCTGCGGGAGGACAAATTGAATAATGTTCCTAGCAGGAAGGGACTGGAGCGTGGCCTGCAAGCCAGAGCTCTCTCCAGATGGCTGGGATATGTTAAATCTATCTCCAGATTTTAAAAATGGCTTTTTTTTTTTTTTAAATAGGGGGTTGTCCAGGAAGTGCCAGCCCCAAGTACCCCTGGAGTCGGGCGGATGGGGAGACGCGGATCCGGGCTTGCCGGCGTGGTTGCGTCTCCGGCTTGCAGAGGCGTCTGAGCTGTTTTGTGAAAGTCTGAAGGCTCCTTGCAGTAACCGAATTGCATCTCGGAGCAGGTAGCGTGCTTATTCGGTGCACCGGACCGTCCTGGAGAAGGGACCACAGCACTCCCCGTCGCCCCTCCGAAGGCAGGGAGGAACGGCTCCGCCGGGAGCGGGGCCGGCTCGTCGGCTCGGCAGGGCGCCGGTGCGCGGCTCCTTTGGGATTGTCCCAAACAGAGCGGGGATGAGTCGCAGTGACTCATACCTCTTTCGGCTTTGATCTTAATCCTGACCATATTTTGGGTCAAACTGCATTTCCCTTCTCCGGAGCTCGTGAATCCGGTGATGACTTGCCCTCCTCCAAGCTGGCACTGAAACCATTACGTTGCTTTCCTTTAAGACAGAAAAAATGCATTTTGGCCTCAACATAAAGAATTCACATCAGTTTTTTTAACTTACCATCTAGCCCTGTTCAGCAAACTGCCAAGCTCCGCGGCTGGGGCTGCACGACGCTCCCCGGACACATCCAGCACCCTCTGCCAGCCGGGCACCCCCGCTTTACCGCACGGAGCAGAAAGCGGGCCCAAAACGCTTTTCTTTTCTTTTTTCTTCCCTCTTTGCAAACAAATTTGTGCCCAGACTTACTTTAACCATCACTTATTTTCCCCTCCAATACGTTTGACAGCATATTAATCATGCTTTCTTCTGATGTTCTGTGATTTTTACGGACTGCCAACTGCACAGAGCCAGTTTGGCACCTTCTCCGGCAAATCGAGGTTTCAATGGCTTTAGCATTCGTATTTAGTGCTTAAGTGTGTGTGTCGCTTTGGTAGAAAAAGCAGAATTCTTGCTTGTATTCCACAGCAATCGCCTCCAAGCAGAGTAATTGCCATAGACGGGGAAATGGAGGTGGCAAAAATGTGCAGCTGTGACTAGCGTTTCATGGAGCAAGGGATAAAATAATATTATTAATAAGTTGTTCAGAATAGTTATGTAACGGGCTTTTTCCTGCAATGGAAAATTTCCCAGGGGAAAGATGGTGTTTTTATTGGTGAGGTATTTAATTTCTTTTCCGTAAATTAAAAGTGCACGAGCGGGTGATGGAGCGCGATGATTCCTAATGTCAGGACTCTGCAGCTGCAGATCGGCTTCGCGGCTCCGGGGCCGGGAAGAGGAGCGCGGTTTTCCCGGCACGCGGCTCCGGCGCTTCCACACCCGGCGGCTCTGCCTCGGGCTGCGAAGCGTTTTGGAGAGCTCGGCGAAGCTCGGGGAGGGAGGCGGGCTGCAAGGTGCAGGGAGGGGCCGGGGGGGTAGGGGCATCCCACCCAACTGAGCGCAAAACCACGAGATTTGGCATCTTTTCCCGGTTTGAGTGCGGATTATCCACCGGTCGGGCAAGGGCAAGCTGTCCGCTCCGGCCGTTTCCGCGGGCCTGGTGGGAAGATGATGTGCCAGCCACGCTCGGAGGCTGCGTGGGTGATGCTGTTTTTGGAAAAAACCGCCGTTAGGTGACTTTTCTCCTCGCAGGGTGCGTGGGAAGCCCGCGCGGGCAGCGGCGAGGCGGCGGCGGGCCGGGAGCAGGAATTCGCCCCGCCGTTACCCAGAACTCGCGCTCCCCAGGGACCGCTCTTAATACCGCTACTCATTATCGAGGCAGCGTGGATGTTTGTTCGTCCAGAGGAAGAAATAAGCAGAGAGAGACTAAATAGACAAAAAAAAATTTGCTGGCTTAAGTAAATGAAAGAAAATTCCTCAGTAGCAAACACTTGTGCTGAGGTTAACGATCTGCAAACGCGGCATGGGAAAAGCCGCTCGCATCCCGAGGCAGCGCTGGATCCTTTGGGAGAGAGGCCCGAGTGTTGCCTCCCATTGCCCAAAACGCCTGAAATGCCCCCGAAACGCGTGCAAGCCCCCGCCGCGGGCAGCCGGCGGGACGGGGACCCGCAGCAGCGAGCGATTCGCCGGGCGGCTCCCAAACCCGCGGTGTCGCCGCGGGTGTAAACCACCGGCACGGGCTGCGGAGCATCCGGCCAGAGCACGGAGCCGGTGGCGGAGGAGGAGAGGAGCGAAGCGGTTTGGCCGGGGCTAATAAATAAAGTGTTGGCTAATTGAGTGCTGGGAGCTAAGGGCCAGAGCACTTCCAAACACGGAGCCGATTCCAAATCTCTGTTTTCCGGAGGTTACATTACTTTCCCCTTTTAAAAACCCAAACCGGTCTCTGCTGCACCACTTCACCAGAGGCATTTCTCTCGGTTTAGTGCATATTTTGTCCCCTGAAATTGCTTCTGGCGTTGGGCACTGCTGGAGGCGGCCGCGGCTGGGAGAGGCAGCCCACCAAATCCGTGCCCGGAGCGAGAAAGCCGGCGCTGGACACCGGTCTCGGAGCATCACTTGGGTTTTCCCAGCTCTCGCAGCCGGTGGCACCTCCCTGCTCCTTGGGGCCTTGTCCCTGGTGTCACCCGCTGCCGTCCCTCCCGGCTCCCGGCATCACTGCGGCGGCAGCCGATGGGGGTCCCGAGACCCCCCCCCCGGCTTGGGTACCCTCAGGGCCCTTTGGTCTCCAGCCTGTTTCCCTGCAACGTCCCCGCTGCGGCTGCATTTGGTTTTAATGCTCCTAATCCTGCTCTGAGTTTAAAGATGCAACATTTCCTGGCTCGGCATAAAACTGATAATCTCTGGAAAAGGGATAGTTGTKGGTTTACATCAGCTGTTGTTTGGGACAACCAACTCTCCAGAGCTATTAGTTCAGCGGAGCTGCGCAGCGGCCAGGCACGACGGCACCGGCGAGCTGCGGCGCGGGGACGGCGCGGGGACCAAGCCACCCCATGCACGCGCGCACGTCTCGCCGCAGCGGCGACGATGCTCCCGGCGCAGGCGAGCACGGGGCGAGCACGGCACCGCCGGCCGGGGCGGCTCGCGATGAAACACCCCGCGAGACGCCCTCGGCCCTTCCTCCGTTTATATTCCTGAATTGGGGATTTTGTTTTCATTCCTGGCCTCTGTTTACATTCCTTGTATCCTAGGTTAATCCTTCCAAAACTCGAGCAGTAACAGCATCCAGCGCATTACACCCTCGGAAAGGTCAGGCACGAGGATGCATCTGCGGGCGGGAGAGGCTGGAGGGGGGAAAATGAGCACACGTGGGAAAAAGTGCGGTGAGCTGGGACGGCTTCAGCATCTCTCCAGCCAGAGGGAAAGTCAGGTCAGGCCGGCGGCGAGCTGGTAGCGTGAGCTCGTGTCCGGGGCCGTTTTCAGCTCCGCAGACGTCGGGGCGAGAGCTGGAGCTGGGACACGGGTCGGCGTTTGAGCTACGAGCAGACACCGTGTTTGGATGCCGCGAGTGCCRGCCGCGGGTCCGTGCGGCCATGGGAATAATCCCAGCTGAGGCTGTGAAACCTGAAAACATCCACCGGCYGCCCCTGTGCAACACGGCAGGGAAAATAATGCAAACTCCATCAAAAGCCCTCCCAGCCCTACGCTGCCCTCGTCCCTCCAGCTCTTCCAGCCCCGAAATAAGGAAGACCATCCCCGCGCCGGCTCTTCGAGAGCCAGGCGAAGCTCATAGCACATCTTTTCCTAGGGCCCTTCCAGACATCTGAGCTCCGCGTGGGGATCACTTGTTGTTTCCAGCCTTGCCGGTCTCTCTTGGAGATGTTTATGCTGCGTCGTCCCCGCGGCCGCGGTGCTGCCGGCCAGCCCGCTCCCCCCGCGCCGCCGCTCCAGGCCTCTCCCGGGGCTCCTGCCGCTTGCGCGGGCGCTTTGCAAGCAGCAGCCGGGCCGTAAAAAAGTGGCTGTTTTGTGAAAAAGCTGCGGGGTTTAGCTGCCTCGCTCAGGCAGGGCGTGAGCCCCGGGGCTGCTCCGGCGGGAGCGCGGCYGGCCCGGGATTCGGCCCCGCTGCCAGCAGGGCTCTTGGAAAGCGCTGCCCGGCCCCCCCCAAACAGCGCTTGCACAGCAGCAGGGTCCAAAAATGCAGTGGGAAGGCGATTTTTAACGTGAGCCCAGCTCGTCCTTTTTACAGGATTAGTATCATATGATGAATGCATGAAAACCGTCCCCTGTAGGGTTTTAGGCATTAAAGAGCCCGGCTTCCCAATTTTCTGCAAGGACACCACGAGACGTTCCCAGAGCATTCCTCAAACGGCTTTTCGGAAGGGGGTGAAACACTATTACTTCCTCCTTTTTGTTTTCCCATATATCATTTCTGGCGACAGCTGTTTACATTGTGCAAGAATGACATCAATACATCGCAGCAGAGCCACTCTGCTTTGAACCGCCGGCATCTCCCGCTCACGCGGAGAAGCTCCGGGCCGCCGAGATGCCCGACGGCGAGTCCGGGAGCGCCACCAGCTCCCGGCCCTCCGCCACTTCAATTGGGGCAGTTTGGGGTAATGCAGAGCCGGGGAGATCTGCAAGCTGCTTGCAGGCGATGGGCAGAAGCGAAGCAGAGCTTCTTCGGCTACGCTTCTCCGGTCGCGGGGAATAGACGTGGCTGCTTAAGGCCAAAGTCAGCAGAGCCGTCTCTGATCCCTCGCCTCTTCTGGGGGGAAAGCAGAGGTTTTGGCAAGGTCCTCAGGTGCTGAACCTGCCTCTCTGACCGGGGACAAAGCAGGTGGGACAGGCTGCGGGGGTTCGGCCCCGTGGTCGCCAGCAGCACGTCCGACAGCTGCAACCGCAAACCCAGCGCTGAACCGCGGGATTCTTCCGCTGGGGCTTCTGTGCAGCAAACGTAACCGATGCCGATAGCTCCCTCGTGGCCAGGCCTCCGGCTGGTGGGGAAACCGGGTCCCGGCGAAGGCCTCCCTCCTCTGCCCATCGCCCTCTGGGCTTGGCACCTCCAAAGTCGGGATGTGAGTTTTCCACAAGGAGACTGTGCTCCCAGAGGACGCGGGTGCGGATGCAGAGGGTGGCAATCCGGTAATTTGGGGCATTTTTTACACGGGCTGGATGCGTGCGGCCACTGTGCGGGAGCAGCAGCCCTTTCCTCGGCATGCCGATCATCCCCGGAGTCAGCACACTGAGCATCCCCGGAGCCGGCACGCCGAGCATCCCTGGAGCCGGCACGCCTGCTCTCGGCTCCTGATGGAGACAGGAGCTGGGAGCTAGTGACTTGGGCTGAAAGCAGCCAGCTTTGCAGGCCGTTCCCTCTGCGCTTTGGTCAGGCTGCGTCTTACATTTCCTATGTACTTGTTGTCTGAGTTTTTAAATATTTCCTTCTATTTCCTAAAAAAAAAATTTAACTTTCACCAAAAGAAGCAGCGTGTTTGCTCCCTTTGGCTGCTGCTGTCCCCCGAAATCCTGATTTTTGCCCCAGATTTAGGTATGGGAGTAACAGCTAGGAGACATCGCTGGGAGCTGACAGCGGTCGGTGCCGCTGCCCAGGGCTCTGCCGGGGGAAGGAGCCGCGCGAAGGGGCCGCGGAGCACCCGCACCTCCGCAGCGGCTCCGGTCCCCGGCCCGGACACGTCCGCCCAGCTGCAGCCCCCCACACATCTGTGGGAGGGAAGGGGGGGACGCGAAGCAGCTGGAGCCCCCGGCGCTCTGCGGCACCCCAAAGCGTGTCCCGATCCGAGCTCATCCTCCCTGTGCAGCCCCCGGGTGCCCAGGAGATGGGCTTCAGCCTTTGGGCTCGTCTCAGGGGGTCTTTACCGGTGGCTGGGGGGGGGGCAGGGGGAAAAGCCCGTTGGGGACCTTCCCTTGCTCTCTGCTTTGCAGGGAGCCGCGGCAGCTCCTTCAGCCACCACCTCCCGCGGGATTTGCTTCCCCTCCCGCCCCGGTTTGGGTCCCCGGGGCTTGGGGGCAGCAGGTAGCACCTGGGATGCTCCAGGTGCCCTTGCAAACAGGGCCGGGGCGGAAAGGGGCCGGGAAAGCACCTCCAGGGCCGCGTCTACCATCCATAAATAAACCGAGGGCCGTATTTATCTCCTGCTTTGGAGAAGTGGGACCTGCAGGCAGCGGCGGTCCCCCCTCCCCGGGCTGCCCCTCGGCCGTGACCGCAGGCGAGGCTCGAAGGCACCGTGAACCCGCGGGGCTGCAACGCAGCTCCCGTGCCGGCAGCATCCCGGCCAAAGCGCCGCGTTCCCACGGGAAGCCGCCTCGCCGGCGGCTGCTCTGGAGCCGGGTGCCCTGGGGGGGTCCCCAGCCCCGAAATCCCAGCCGGCGGCTGCCCCAGGAGCGGAGGGGCCACGGGAACCACCGAACCCCCCCCCCGGGGAGCCCCCGGCGGGGGGGGGAGATGCTCGCTGGCCTTTCCCCCGGCTGCTTTGCCCTGAGCTGTCCCGAAAGGGTGCGGGGCCGAGCCTGGCCCCCTCCGTCCCCCCGCGCCGCACCTCCTCCGGCCTCCGCTCGTCCCTCCCACTCCCTGCCCGCCGCGGCCGCTGTCGGGGCGCCGGGGTGGCCGGCAGCAGCAGCGGGTCGCCAGCCGCGCGGGGCTCCGGGTCCGGCGCGCTGCCTCCGGCGGGAGGCCGGGGCCCATGGACCCCCGCCGCGGGCTCGCCGTCGCCTGGGCGCTCTGCCTGCTGCCAGGTAAGCGCCGGGCTCCCGGGGGGCGAGGGGGGCCGAGAGGGATGCCCGGGCTCCGGCTGCATGGGGGTCGCTCCGCGTTTCCCCAAGCATCAAACGGTGGAGAAAGCCAAAGGAAATAAAGCAGCGGGTTTTAGGCAGGGTTAGTTTTGTGCCCCCCCCCCCCCGGCGGCTTGTCCTTCCTTAGCATGCAAGGGGGCTGTGCAAAGGAAAAGAGCTCAGGGTTAAACAAGCGACCGGCGCCGAGACTTGGGTTGCACGCTTCGCTTTGGGTTGCACGCTTCGTTTTGGGTTGCACGCTTCGCTTTGGGGCGCGAGCTGCAGCCCTTGGCCACGAGCACCGCGGGGCTCCCGGGCACCGGCGGGGACGCTGGCTCTTGGCCACTTGCCTGCGCGGCGGAGCTCGGCCATCACGGAGAGGGTCCCCGGCAGCGGCCGTTCTCGCTTCGCTTGTATTTGCCGTCTTTCCGCGCGCAGCCCAGGCTAGGCAGCAGCCGCGGCGGGCGAGGAAAGCCCTTCTCCCGCCGGCCGTGCGCGCCCGGGGCCGCGGGACGCTCTCGCCGCCGCCAGCRTTTCTAAACATCCTGATGGCAGAGCACGCCAGTTTTGGGGGGGTTTTCCTCCCTCCCTTTTTAATTGCACTGCTTGATAAAGCAAGGCGAGCTGCAGCGTAGCTGCCTTTGCTTAATGGGGAACATGTGTCGGTGGCTTGCAGCAGAGCGGCGCGGGGCGAGCGCGGGAGCGAGCGGAGGCGAGCATGGGAGCGAGCACGGGAGCAAGCACGGGAGCGTGGGAGCAAGCAGTGCAAACGCAGGGCGAGCGCAGGAGCAAGCACAGGAGCGAGCACAGGAGCAAGCACGGGAGCAAGCGGGCCGAGCGCCCTGCCTGCGTGGAGCTCCCGGCGCGGCACACGCCGGCACGGCTGCCCCGCCGCCTCCCGCGCCGTGCTTACGTGGGCGGGCAGGTCCCCTCCGGCAGAGGCTGCGCAGGCGGCTCGCGGGGCCGCTTCGGGCTGCGCCCGGGGGGACGTGGCAGCCCCGYGCCGCTGCCTCCGTCGCAGTGGCCCTGCGGCGCCGGAGCCGGGCGCTTCCGCGCGATCCGGGTGGGAAACCCGAGACTCCGCCGCTTTGCTTATTCCAAACCACCCGGCTGGTTTTCCCGGACGGTTTGTTTTTCCGAGGCTTCGCCAGCGGGCAGCGGGCCCCAGCACCGATTTTGGGGTGGGCACAGACCGGCGCCCCAGGGCTGGGACGCACCTCGGCCCCGGCTGCAGGCAGCTCCCCCCCGCCCGGCTCAGCGCCCTGGTGCAGCCCCGCTGCCCGCACAGGTCCCTGCAAGCAGCACCCCGCGGCCGCCGGCCGGAGGTTTTGGGGTGACGGGAGCRTCGCCGAACGCGGGCTTGCAGCGACGGCGTACGCACCTGCGGCGTTCCCAGGTTTTCTAGCTGTCTCAGCGACCAGAAAGCAGCGTTTCCCRATGCCGGGGACAAGCACAGGCTGCGGCAGCAACCCGGGGCGGAATCCGGTGCTTTCGGCGTTTCCTTGTGCAAAGGGGGTTGATGGAAGTTAAAGCTAGAGGGGAGCACGAGAACATCCGCTCCGAGCTGCTCCCTCCCGGGGCCTGCTAGCTTTCGCCCAAATACCCKCTGTGAAGCTCAAAGGCTTTCTAGTCGAGCCAAACATTTCCGTCCTTGAAAGAAAGAAATGTGCGTGGCAGATGGGGTGCAGAGGAGCACCCGATGCCACCGCAGCCCCCGTGGCGACGCGGGCGGGCGACGGAGCGATGCTGCGGAGGACTAGCCAGGGCCGGCTCCCGCTCCCGCACGTGCTGGGAGCCAGTAGGAAGGAGACGGGAGGGAAAGCAGCGCGGGGGGCTTCAAAGCGCCAKCCCGCCCCGTTTGACCCCGGGGCCGCTGCAGGTTTTTGGCGGATGTGAGCTTTGCACCCGCCCCACGCTGCCGGGCTCCCGGAGCTGCAGGCGAGCGGCGGCACGGCAGCCGGGCTGCTCCCGCTGCACCCGCGTGCTGCTTTCCTTTATTTTATTCTTTTGGCAGGAAAGGTAGCTTTTATTCCCAGTATTGTTTCCCAAATGTGTTTTTTCTCTTTTCAATATTTGACCTGCGAAGAATCAGAAGTTTGGACCCGGCTAAAGCTCCAGTTCCGAAAGGAGCTATTTGAGGCTTCCTGCCTTCCTGGGATCACAAGCAAACATGTGGCTTTTGGTCACTTATTCATGACAGTGATGTCACTCCCGACAAGAAAACGRCACTCGGTCCTTCGGGTTGCTAAATCTCCTTGACAACCTTTCAAAAGCCTCTGAGTAATTTAATCCAGTTTAAATACTCGCAGATTTTTCTTTCTGCCTCGAATGCCCCCACATCTGCCCGCTTCCCCCCGGCACGTGCCCTCCCCGCTTTGCCATCCGCCGTTCGAGGCTTTCTCCCAGCCCGCTGCTTTCCCACCGCCGGGGCCTCGCCGGCAGCCCCCGAGGGCGCGGGACCCACGGATGCCGCGCTCGGTGCGGCTCTCCCGGGCCGCACGGGCTGCCYGGAGCCTCGCAGGGTCAGCTACACCACGAGGGAGGTTTTTCCCCTTCCCTCCTGCTTTTTTTTCCCCCATCCCTAGYGAAATGCAACCAAACTGCCTCGATTCCCAGGCCGCTCTCGCTCCCGCGCGCTGGTGCYGGCCCGTTTGGGGGATGCAGCCAGGCTGCTGCACGCATCTGGGGGCTTTCCGGGGTCTTTCCCGGGAAAAGGCTCCTTCAGGTCAAAACCCGGGACATGCTGCTGAGCACCGGCGATACAGACCCAGCAGAAAGCTCCCTATATTCTCAGTGACGCTCATTCTGTGCTCTTCAAAAGCAACGTCGGCTCCTTGGTACCACCTGGAATTGCAGCTCGGCTGCTGGTGCTGGAAGTCGCTTTTCCTGGAGATGAAGCTTGCAGTTTTGTGCGTCTTAGCTAGAACTCGTGAAAAACCCTGAAGCTGTTTATCTCCCCCCCAAAAAAGATGTTTTTACAGAATACATTAAAAATCAGAGAGGATGCTTGTGGACGGGTCTCGGACAGAGCTGGGAACAGCTTTGCCCCTCCGCCGCGGTGAGCGCTGCCCCCCTGCCGCCAGCCGCCCGAGCAGGGACCTCGGTCCCCCCAAAACGCCCTGGGCAGGAGCCGCTGCTCCTGGGCTCGTCCCCGTGTGGATCACAAGTAATTTTGCTTTTCGACGGGACGGCGGGGGGGCAGCGGATGCGTCACCGTCCCGGGTGCCCGGCTCCGCGGTCCTTCCCCGCTCCTCGTCTCCTGGTGATGCCCTCGACGGCCAGTCTTGGTAACGAGGCCTTGGGGGATGGTTAAGATGAAGCAGTTTTTTAATGTTAAATAAGGTCACTCTACCACAAAATATGCTGGATCCGATCCCCGGGTCTCTTTTTTTTTTTTCCTGCTTTCTAGAGTTTCTTTGTGCAGGATTTTAAAGGTCTTTCCCTCAGCTCGCCTTGGCGAGACGCTGAGTTTCTCGGCTTCGGGCGCCRGTGCTGCAGGTTTGTCGCTCCGCCTGCAAAACCTCCCATCTGGTCGCAACATTGCTGCCTGCAAAAATAACTTTCCATCCAGATTTTTTTGCCTGGGAAGCGACATTCCCGGCTCCTGCTGATGACAGCCCCATTTTACACCCCTGTAAATACCAACCGTGATCCCTCGGAGCGTCCTTTCCCTCTTCCAGGCGCCTTTGCTACGGTGCCAGAATCGTTTATTCATAGCAGAAGGAGGCARCCGGCAGCCGCTCTCTGCCGCGGGCGGACGAAGCGCGGGGATATCCCGGCCCCGGCGTCGCCCCTTCTTCTGGGGCTGTTGCAATCCTTGCACGGGGCCGAGGYGGCACGGCTCATCCGCGGCGGCTGTGCCCCGGGGGAGCCGCGGGACCCCTCCGTGTGCCGCCGGTGCAGCGCTTGCAGGATGCCGGCGAGGAGGGTGCGCGGGGTGCTGCCACCGGCTCTGCAGAGCTGGGCCTCGGCGGCGTCGGGACTTCCCTTGTCCCCTTGCAAGGACCACGCTGCTCGCGCGTATCCTGGCTCCGCACACCATGCGCCCGGCACGGTCCCGCAGGTCCCGTGTGCCCCCAGCCCCAGGCATTGGCACAAGGAGTGACAGTAGCAGCCTGGCAGCAGCCGCCTCCATCAGCAGCAGCAATTGCAATGGCCTAGAGGATGAAAAGCGTTTCTTTTTTCAYAAAACAGAAGTGCATTTTTGCTTTGGGGCAGACGGCTGGCGCCAGCGCAGCCCTCCCTGGCAGCACGTCGGCACCCGAGGGGTGAAGCCTCTCTGCAGAGCGCAGGCGGGCTGGAGGAGGAGGAGGAACAGCCCTCCTCGCGCCTGTGCAGCTGCGGCCTCTAAGCCCTAAATGACCCAGCTTAAAGCCGGCAGCCCCCCGAGCAGCTCGGTGGCTGTGGGTGCTGCAGGTGGGGGGGGCTGGTGGGCTCTGGCTGCACAGCCGATGTCCCCCGGGCTGGTGTGGAGGTGCAGCGGGGTGGGAGCACCTTGCTGGGTCTCACCTGGGGCGTGCTGCGTTTGGGGGGGGATGGCATCCTCCTGCCAGTGCGGTGCCTTCACTGATGGGGTCCCTTTTTTCTGTCTCCCCAGGGTTCAGCGATGCCTTCAATATTGACACCAAGAGGCCCAAAATCATAGCAGGCTCTAAGGAAGCGTATTTTGGCTACACGGTGCAGCAGCATGACATTGGGGGGAAGAAATGGTAAGTGAGCTCTGTGCCAGGCCCTGAAGAGCAGGGGGGTCTAAAGCAACCTCTCAAAATGCCAAGCGTTTCCTTCTGCTCTTGCCTGTCGCTGGTCTGGGGTGGGTTGTGCTGGAGGAAATCAGAGATCTGCTCTGGGCGATGCTGGTGCCAAGCCCAAGTCAGTCCAGGGAAAGCAGTTTCTCACCAGATGAGAAAAGAAGTCTTCTGCCTGCCAAAAAGAGGAATTTTAAGTGATGGGTAATGGCGTATTTGATGTCCCCCAGTTTGGGGGGGAAGGGGCAGTGCTGGGGTGCCGTGTGCTGGGCTCTGCTGGGTGAGCCTCGGTTGTGGTTCCCGTGTCTGTGAAATGGGGCTGCTGGGGGGTGCCGGGGGCTTTTCAGCTGGTTTCTCCATCCGGGTGGCAAAGGTGCTGTGGGACCTGGGGCCACAGCAACCTCCAGCAGCAGGTGGAGAGAGCTGCTTGGGGCATTTCCACCATGGAAAATGCCTTTTCCCCCCAAGGACCTTGGTGGTGGATGAGCCCCGGCACTGCCCGTTGCTCTGCGCCGCACCGGCCTTCCAGCCCGTGCAGCCAGGCTGGGGCAGGTGCCGGCGCGGGCGGCTGATTCCACTTCAGCAGGTTCACAGTTCCCTGGCGCTGCTCCAGCTCCAAAACTCAGTGGAAACCCATCTGACGCTTGGGTCGAGGCCATTCCGTTTTATACAGTTTCCACCGAAGAGCTGAGGTCTGCAGAAGCCATCAGACCTGCCTGCATTTGTTAGTAAGGCAAGATGAAACTTGGACGAGCTTCACTCAGGTTTTGGGTTTCACGACAGACGTTCCGCTCCTCGCCAGGGACTGTCCACAGCTGGGAAAGGAGAGGAGCCGCTGCTAAGTGGCCCCTTGGCAGGTGTTGGAGGAGACACTGAATGTGCTCCAGAGTCCATCCAGATGCTGCAGCGGTGAGGGCAGCCCAAAAGCAACGAAACGCCCCGCAACAGCAGAGCTCAGCAGTCTGGGGTCGACAGCCAGGCTCCAAGCAGCAGGCAAACACTTGATGCAGACTGATGCTTCTGAAGCTCAAGCTAAGGCCCGTGCCAGCTTTGCGATGAGCTTGAGCTTGGCTGGCGTTGGGAGGTGCAGCGGGAGGCTGGCGGAGCAGAGCCTGTCCCGCTGTCCTCGCGCTGAGCCCGGTGCAAGCTCCAGGTGTGCAGGACGGCAGCTGGAGAGGGCTGGATTTAACCTCGGCTTCCCCAGCTCTCGTCACCACCGCCTCAAGCGTCCCCGTTGCCCTTCTCTTTAATGCCGGGTCGGAGTCGTCTCCAGGCACGCCGTACCGCGGCGAGCGTTGCTGCTGGCGCTGCGCCCCGGGTGCTGTAAGGCCACAAGCATTACGTGCTTTTTCCAAATTGTACCGTGTATTAAGCTAATTACAGACTGAGCCACCGTTAGGGGTGCAGGCAGGGGGGTTGTTATAAACAGCGATGGTAACGCTGTGTCCGGGAGTGCCCGGAGCACTGGCCAGTGCTGAGGAGATGATTTGGGGTCCAGCGCTCAGCAATGATTCTGATAGAATATTTGCAATTAAACCTGCACTGCTGTTCCCACTCCTGGGGTCGTGGTTTCCCTCTGCCCAGCAGGGATGCAAGCTGGAATCCAGGAATACCAGCGGAGCATCATCCCTGAATGGTGGGATGATGCTCTGCTCTCCTGTGGGGTCCCATGCTTCATGGGAAGGAGGGCAAGGATGCGCCCTTGCCCTGCGCAGCTCCGGCATCGTGGATTGGGATTGTGGGCAGCCACCTCGGCCCATTGCAGGGCAGGTCCTGAGCAGGGATTTCGGCATCTGAGTCTTTCTCCTGCTTCTCTACTTGCTTTTGGCCTCGCTGTGCACAGATCGCAGGGGACAGCCCCATGGGGGTTTGTCCTCCAGGTTTCCCCTCCGGGGCTCAAAGCCCTCACGTCCATGTGCTGGTGACCAGCTTTTCCAGTCCATCAGTCCAAGAGCTTGTGCATGGCGTAAGGCTGCTTGCAGCCTGCGGAAAGCCAGCGCAAGCAGGCGTGCGTGCAGAAGTTCGGGCACTGCCAGCTGTTTTTGTTTGCTGCCTATCGATAAGTTAAATGCTAAAACCTTCGTGGCTCAGGGAACAGACGTCACCGGAGAACCTGCTAAATCAACACAAACTATTACCCTGCTTCCCTGTGACTCAGGCACTTAAAATTGAACAGGGGAGAGGAATAACCACACTTGCCAAATGCCCTGCAATTAGGGGTTTCGGGGACGTTTTGGGCGGTTTGCTCCGAAGGGCGCAGTCAGCAGATCCTCCCTCTGATTCACCGCCGCCCGCGTGCGCAGGCGCCGTGCCGGGGGCGATTCCCGGCTGGGGGTGTCCAGGCACCGGGGACGTCCTCGCTGGGACGTCCGTGTGTCTACGGGCAGGTCCCCAAACGTTGGGGAGCCTCTGCCTGGGCAGTGACACGGACTAGGTGTCCCTGGGATCCTGTCGGTCCTGGCTGGCCGTGGACCCATGTTGTGCGACGGCTCCCCGATCGGGCAGCTCCCGTTTAAGAGCCAGTAGCCAGATACTCCCGGCACAGAAGGAAAACCTCTGCCCTTTCTTTGCTTGAGAACATGGGTATTTACCCTGAGAAATGCTTTTGGGGGGGGGGTGAAGAGTTCTGGGCAGCCGGACAGCACAACTGCTTGTGGCCAAAGCCAACAGAGCCAGGCATAAACTCGGCTGTCAAACGGTTCCAGATCTGCACGAATAAAGTAAGTTCCTGCTCTTCCTGCTGCCCCAGGCGTGAGCAGAGCTGGCCGGGACTGCTCCCGGTGACAGTCACCTTGCCTTGCTGGCAGGAGAGCTGCTTTAGCGTTGGATGGAAACGTCATGGTTTCACTTGGACCTTCAAGCCCGGAGCCAGGTGTGGGTGCAAACTCCTGGAAACGTGCGGTTTCCACCGCGGTCCCTTTGCTTTGCGCCTGTCCCGGCCGGCGGGGACCTCTGTGCGGCACCGGTCTGTGAACCACGTAGTTTTGGACCTGCAGCCAGGTGGGCTGGAGCATTTGGGCCGGCTCGGCTCGTGCCGGAGTGCTGCCATGCCTTTAGGGTCCATCTCTGCCCCATCTGTGCAGGGACAGTCTGGTTGTGCAGCCGAGCTGGAGCGGCTTGAGCAGGACCCTGGGGACACCGGTGTCCCTTCCTGAGGACAGAGCAAACACAGCTGGCAGCGAGGTCCCAGAGCCGATTGCTGTAACGACCCAAGATTAATTGCTTAGCTGATCACTCCAGGACGCTCTGTCTTGGACGGATGCTGTCAGTCTAAGTTTGCACATCTGCAAAACGGTGTGATGGGGACCGCGCTCTCCGGGGCCGCCCGTCTGACACCGCAGCACGTGCTCCTTTTTCCTCTTGCACTGATCTCTGCTGTGCAATATCTCATACCAGGAATTGATCCAAAACCCCACAAATATGATGGTATTTGACCTGGGCCCTCCAAGAGACTTGGCTTCCATGGAGGCATCTGATGGTCAGGGCTCAGCCTGGCAAACTCTGTTTAAAGACTGCAGCTCCTCAAAGCAGATGAGGAATGGGAACGGAGCGTCTCTGCCTTCACGTTCCCACCCACCTTTGCTTTTGGAGAATATGGCTTTTTTTAATATTTCATTTCATCCTGCAAGTGCCAAAAACCCTCCCTTGGAAGGGAGCAGCGCAGCCGAATGCGGATGCCACCCTGCCCATGGGTGGGAACGTCGCTGCGGGTGGCAGGAGACCTTCCAGGGACACGTGCAGCAGGAGATGCTGCAGGGACAGCGGCTTAGCTAGGGACGCTGTTTTGGGGCTCTCCCGCTCCCATCGCGTGCCTCGGGGCTGCCGGCGTTGGGCGAGGGCCCGCTTCCCCGGGGAGCAGCGGAGGGAGGACTTTGCTTCCTTTCCGAGGCAGGACACTGGGTTTGGAGGCCACGTCTGGCTCGTTTTGGCCCTTCTCGCATCTCTCCTGCCAACATCAACCCAGACGTTGCTGTAGTTTTCTCTTCCGTCTCTTCCTCTGCATGAAAAAAGAGGAGGTTCTCTATACAAAATAAGTGCATGTGCGTACATATAAATACAATATGCATTCATATAGGCAATTATACGGTATAAAATGTCTATTAAATATATGTGCGTATTTAAAAAGCAAAGCCACAATGACTCACTTTGGTTGAAGGATAAATGACCAAACAAGCAAAACGTCTATAGTATAAAGCCAAGGGCCGAGGGAGGGAGCAGCTCTGCCGCGTGACAGCAACCGTGCAGCACGTCAGCCCGTCCCAGGGCTCGGGAGCTGGCCCAGGCCCAAGAAATGGGAACGATGGGATGGAACCACAGCTCGCTGGTAAGGCAGGAGCCAGGAAAGGCATCCCTGAATATCAGTCCTGAAATGTCCAGCAAAATCCGCTGGAGAGCAAAGGAGCTCGGAGCCGCTAAATGGTTATCTCAGAAACCCAGCTCGTATGGAAGCGATGGCTATAACGACACGCGGAAACTCAGCTGCCAAGCGCCAAATGTGGAATCCGAGTACTTTGGCACCCGCACGCAAGTCTGAGTCTTTTAATGCTGCTTTTGGCCAGCATGCGTGGTTTTAGAAGGATTTTGAAGCAGCTTTTATATGTGTATACATATATATGTATATACAAACATATTTGTGTGTGTGCACGCGGACTTGTGTGCAATATTCTGTAGGTACACACATAGCTGTGACTATTTTCCCTTTTCTAACCTTTAGCAGAGGGAGCCAGACAGTTTGCGCCTGGGGGCTGTAACTGCAGCCCTGATAGTGGAAAATCTGGGAGGAAAGAATTCAGATTATTAAACTCCAGGGGAAAAACACTGGGATATATATTATGCTCTAAAAGCCTGTCGATTCGTGGGGTCGCTTTCTGTTTGCCGTCTCCCAGATCGGCTGGTGACTTTCAGCACTTTTCCCGACGCTTTTCCATTAAGCTGGTGGTGCAATCTCCGCTTTCTCCAAACGTGTGAATGGAAAAATGGTAACGAAAGCCGCTGTAATGGGCAGCGCAGCTTTGTGTAGCAGCAGTAACTCGGGGGCTGCTTTAATCCAGAGTGCTCCCAGCGCAGGCAGGGCACGCGGCGCCTGGCACTGGGGTCTGAATGTCCCAAAATACCCGGTGCCAGGCGATGGCGTAGAGCCTGGGGGGAAGTTGGAGCTTCTCGGGTGTCTGCAGCTGGGATAAAGTGTCCGGACAGAGGTTTTGGTTAAAGGAGAGGGAGAATTTTAAGGGCAGCAGCAATCCCAAAGGGGTGACTGGGCCTGGAGCTGCCCCTCTGCCCCAAGCAGTGTTTTGGCTCATGCAACATTTTGGGGTATTTCAGGTGTGAATTGCGCAAATCCAGCCTGGCTCGTAGCTGTAGATGGATTTGTTTGGGTAAAATAAGCATGTTCAAACATGCTGAACCTCTCCTCAAATGAACATGGGACGCATCCTGCGAGCCTCGCGTGGCGTGTGGGTCTTTGCACTGCATGTAACTTGAATCACTTTGAGCCTTGGGGGAAAACGTTCCTAAAGGTCCAAGATCAGGGGGAGAAGGGAAGGAGCTCCCTCCCTCTTTCCCCTGGCTGCTTCTCTTGCTCTTCATCGTTGTGGTCTTGCTCCTCCGTGCTTTCCCCGCCGGGGCCGGGCTCCCCCTGCAGTGGATGAGCCCCTTGGCGGATGGCGCCTTAGGCAGCGAGACGGGCTCAGGCCCTCGGCTTTCCATCGCCGCCTGAGTGACGGCCTGTTCCCTTCCCTCCCCTAAATAAAACGTGTAGGAGCGGGAAATGTAACTGGGGCT
Source organism: Casuarius casuarius (assembly GCA_003342895.1). Lineage (NCBI taxonomy): Eukaryota > Metazoa > Chordata > Aves > Casuariiformes > Casuariidae > Casuarius > Casuarius casuarius. Next base: position 1,415,365 of record PTFA01000231.1, read on the forward strand.
GTGGGGGCCGGTGCTGCAGGGGCAGGAGGCCCCATATGCAATGCACCCCGATTGCTGCCCCATCTGCAACTGTTCTGCTCCTCGCTCCGCACCAGCTTGCGTCTGGGGATTGAAAATTTCCAGCTATGCAAAAACCTGAAGCTTGGGAAGAATTGGCTGTGGAAGGAAAACCCTGGGAATAAACATCCCTTAGCCTTCAGAAGCCATAAAAAAAAATAAATATTGCTTTCCCGAGCCGGCTTGGGCAAGCGCTGCGCTGGCACGGTGCTCCCAGCGAGGTGGCACCGCTCGGGGAGCGTGGCCCGGCCGGGCTGTGCCGGGTCGGGACTCGGGAGGCGGATGCTGCCCGGCGGGCGGGTGTCCCGCGTGGCCCCCGTGCAAAGCCCCGGCGCGGGGTTCGGGCCGGGCAGCTGCGACCCCCGCGCCGCTCCCGGCGCAGACATGACGTTTGCAGTCTGAGTGTAACCCAAGAGGAGAAGGCGGAGGGAGGGAAATCTGCTCGGAGGATTTGAAGCTATAATTGTGCTGATCTGGAAAAACGGTTAACGGGTTTGCTATTTCCCTGCTACTGCGCGAGGCTTTCTTGGCTGCAGCTCTCCTGTGGCTTGGCCAGCGCGCGGGGTATTTTGGTGAAAGGGTGCACAGCTGCGGAGCATTCCTCCGGCGCGGGGGTGACGTCTGCTCCCGCCGCGGGGTGCAGCCCGCCTCGCCCCTTCCCCGCTCCCATCGCGGCGCTCGGGGCTCCCGCGCCGGCGCTCATCCTGCGGGAGCATCACCCGCTCGCCGCTCCCGGCAGCAGGAGCAGCTATGGGGCATCCTGCTCCGGGCGGTCTCTGGGTGCTTGAAAGACTTGGGATGGATAAAATCTTGGTGTAACGTAAGCAGGAGGTAGCTGGAAATGCAGCAGCTTTGTCACAAGCACTCTGGCTGTTGGGCTGGGCTGTCCCCACCGCGGGGCACCCGGGAACCGCCCGTCCCTGGGCATCCTTTGGGGTGAATCAGTGTGGTTCTGTCGCGAGCTCTGGAGCCGGCTTGCAGCCGCCGCGTGGTTAGGTCCCTGGGAAAGCGTCGGGTCTGATCAGAAAAATAGACATTTACCCATGTTAGTCCTTGCAGCAGAGCGGCCGGCCGGGCAGCCTGTGCTTGGCACTTTGCATGGGTGCTGGCAGGGAGCGCGGCCCCTCGGAGCGGTTCCCGGCCGCGCGGGGATGCTCCCGGAGGGCTCACCAGCCGACGGGACAGTGGCGTGTCCGGCCAGGGGCCGGGGCTCTCCGCGATGGATGCAGCTTGGGTGCATGTGCCAGGTCCCGGGTCGGTGTGGCTGCACCCGGAGGCGATGGGAAAGGCCTTGCTGGGTGGCAGCGCCTCCGACGTCCCTGTTCTCCAGCCTCCCGAGGGCCTGAGCGTTTCCTCTGCCCAAACCCCACGGAATTACCCAGGTTTTCCGAACCATCAGGGCAAAAGCAGCGCTCCCCAGCTCACCCTTGCTTGCCCCGGTGCCACGCGTGCGTCCCCGTGGTGAGGTGCACTGGGATTTTTATAAAGCACCAGGGACGGAGGGGCTGCCGCCTGGGCCAGGCCCGCGGGTGCCCCCAAACCAGGATCATCTCCTTTCCAGGGGTCTGTGGGAGGAAAGGGGGTCCTTCTCCTTCCCGTCCCGCGTGGCAGATGGGCCCGGGCGGTCGCAGCCCTCGGCAGGGTTTGGAGCGTGCTCCTCGGGTCCGGACCACGCGGGGCGGCCGGGTGGAGCACCGTGCTCCGCAGCATCCGAGCGGTGCACCGACGCGCAAATGCACCGAGGGGGAACACCCACAAATGCTAAAGCTGGCAGGAACGGGGAATTTCGGAAACCAAGAGGCAGCTGGCGAGAGCTGGGATCGGAGACGAGGGCTTGCTCCGAAGCTGCGTGAGCCCTGGGCAGAGACCCACCGCCTGGCCAGGAGTCACTGCGCGGTGTAAACACCTCTTCATTACAGTATCCCTAAGCACCAGGGAAAAAATTACACCAGGAAAAATGGGAGAGTATCATTATTGCTGACCACAATATTCTGCGAGTTCCCGAGACATGTTTTGCAACGCGCTCTGTGCTATTTTAAGGAGAACTCCAGTAATTCCGCTCGCTGTGAGGGCTGGTTAATCCCGCGGTGCAACGTGCGGCTCGCTGAGCAAGGGGTGCTGCGCGCCGGGACGAGGTAGGGGCTCGAGCACCGTCCCCGGGGCCACGCGAGCTCCCAGCCCTCGCCGACGGGCCGGTGCCGTTATCCGGGGGGGCGGGTTGGCCCGGCTCCCTGGCCGAGGGACGCCAGAAACCCGAGGCAGGCAGCGGGAACGGCTTCCCTGTCGCCATCGTCCCCTTCCCCGGCTGCAAGCTCCAGCCCTGCTTCCTTGGCCGGATTAAACCTCCTGCCGCCGTCATGCGGGAAAGCGGCGGTTTGCAGCGCTTCTGGCTTTCTGAGCTGGGCTTTTGGGTTCACACGGGGCGTTTCTGCAGCTCCTCTCTCTCGTGGGTGGCCGGTTTTGCTGCCGCTGAGATAAGGCCACTCGGGGGGGGGGGGGGGGTCCCATGAAAGCATTTATTGGCATCCCGTGAAAGCGTTTACACGGCACTGTTCGATGTGCGCCTGCCTTCGGCACCTCCCCGGCTCGAGGCTCTGGGGTCCCATCCCCGGCTGCGCTCCCCGTGCCCAGCGCCCGCCATCCCGGCCGGAGCGTGCCGCAGGCGTGCGGCTCTCACGGGCTCCCTGTTCCCTCCCTGGGCCGTGCCGAGGAGGAGGCCAAAGAAGCCGGTGATGGGCGGCCCGGTGCTCCGGGCTGGTGCCGTGGTGCCTGTGCCCTGGATGGGGATCTGGGGGAGGGGGGTGATCGCTCCCAGTCCCACGGAGCCGGGCTGCGTTTCGGTGCCTCGGGGCATCCCGGCTTCGTGACCTTGCAGAGCCCCGTTCCCGCGCGGCTGCAGCTGCCTCCCAGCACGAGCACAAGCCTTTCCCCAGCCTCGTATCAGACTCCCAGAGAGAGAGCACGGAGGCTTATTTTACAATACTGTATTGTTCCAAAAGTTTGACTTTCATTTGCTCCTGTTTCTGTAACTATTTAGAAAGGCGCACGTGGGTGCGGGGAGCTGGAGCGGGCCCAGCACGCGGCCGTGTGTGTCCCGGCAGCCGGATGCAATTCCCGTAACACGGAGCAGGTGACGGCTCAGTCGCCCCGCTCATCCCGGAGAGGCGCAGGCGCGATCCCCTGCAGCTGCGGGGCCACGGGGCACGTCAGGACGCTGCTGCTTTTCACCGCTCTCCACCCCCATTTAACACTTTTGCAAAATCGGGCACAGGCTCTGGGTGCACCGGCCCAGCCCGTAGCCCTGCCGCCTCCCCGGTGCCAAAACCGGCACATGTTCCCCGTCCAGTGGCTCCCTGCACTCTGGCAGCCGTGCTGCCCGCCGGTCGCATCCTGCACCGCCGACCCTCGGTCCACAGCACAAGCAGGAGTCACCACCGCGGCTTCCTTAACGGCGTGGATTCGTTGCCAGGTCCAGCATCCTCCTCTTTGCTCAGTCCTCCGCTGTCTCTGCCTCCCCCCCCGGACTCCCTCTAGGTATTTCTTTTCCACCACTGCCAACATAGAGAGAAAAAGAAAAGCATTTCAAAGTCCATTCCTCTGTCATATTCTGTCCAAAGAGACGCAAACCCACTTGAAGTTTTCCACAGCTGAACTTTCCCTTTCCTGCGCCTCCTCCATCACTTCTTTGTCCAGTCCCATCTTGAATAAATTAGCTACAAGTGAATTTGTCTTGCAGGAGATTAAATGTTCCGTTGGTTGAAACCCCTGTGAAAAGCATCGCCGCTGCTCCATCTCTCCCGAATCCCCGCGCCAGGCTTGCCAGCTAGACATACCTTCTCCTCCCGCTTTCTTTCCATTTAATCAAAACATTTTGGGAATCCAAACGAGCTTCGCAGCCCCTCTGCGATGCCGAAGGGCGCCTGTTGTGCCGGGGTTGTGCGTGAGGGATCGGGAGCTGCCGGGGTGCAACGTTCAGGGAGCAGCCGTCGATGTCCAGCGGTTCCCACGTGTTCAGGTTTCGCTCCCTGGGTTGTAGCTGGAAAATGGGAGCGATGGGAGATACCGGCGGGCGCAAGGTGCTGCCCAGGCTTGTGCACCTTTCGCCGGGAGGAAATGGCCTATAATGGACATTTTATAATGTTCGGTTTTGTGCATTTGAGCATCCGAGTCTCTTGTTCTAACCTCTGAAAGAAAGGCTGAGTGGTCACAAGAAACGGATCCCCAAATCCTCCGTGTTCGGAAGATGGAGCTACGCCTGGCCGCTGCCCCAGGCGAGCGTGCCGGGGCTGGAGCGTGCCGAGGGTGAGCCTGGCTGGCAACGCTCAGCGCAGCTCACGGGTGCTGCGGAGAGCAGGGAAGCGCAAAGTAAAAGCCAATAATATATAAGGGATGTGTGGCAGAAATTAAAAACTAGGAAATAAAGAATATTTATGAAAGAGGCAAAACCATCAGGGTAATACCCAAGATTGTCAGAGCAGGACAGTGAAGTTTTTAGAGTGTGTTAGGAGCAACGACCTCTTTTCAGAAGGCAACGGGGCAAAACTGCTAGTACCAACAGGGGAAAAAAAGGCAGGACTGTGAGCCAGTGCTCACCTTTTCTTTGAAAAACCTCTCAATATAGGTGCAACCCAGAAGTTCAGGTGGTGGAAGGGACCCTGCAGGTTTAAGTGCCTCGGTAAAATTTGACTTGGCAGCGCAGTAGATGGCCATGCATATTGCTGATGCCACATACTACTCCCTTAAAATGAATTATCAGCATCTGCTGAGGCCAGGCACGAGCTGTCCCGCAGTCTTCCCGGGGTGCCGGTGCTCCGGCTCTCGGTCCCTTCAGCACAGGCGATGACTTCCCAGCTGTGCTGCAGCCAAACGTAGTTCACTAGGTTCAGTGTGGACACAACTGGCAGAAATTAATGTCTATGACACGCAGAAGTTGGTCAGATAATGTTTGAGCGCAGCAGGAAAAAAAAAAAAAAACAGTGATTCAATCGGTACCAAGCAGCTGGTACCTGCAGTTGCTCCGAACGTTGGAATAATAGAACATTTTAGATATGCTGTTGCCCTAAAATGCCAGCAGCAGTGCACTGCGCTCTATTAACACTCACATGAAATGCAACCATTTAAAACAACGCGAAAAAATTGCAAATTCCCAAACGGAATCTGAGACGCTATTTTGCTGCCTGATAGGAAACTTCCTGCGGTTCCCGGCACCGACGCTGCAGACCGCGGCCTGCGCGGGACGTCGTAAACTGGGACAGAGCCTGGTCTAAAATGTCCGGTGGCTTGCAAAGCAGAAACGCCGTTTCTGTTGTCCTTGCTTCAGACGCAGCACTGATATTCTGGAGCATCTCCGCTAACACCCTGCTTTTCAAGTTTTTTCCAGGATAAGAGTTAGAAACGTCCTCAGACATATTGCTCCATCGCTCTGAGCAGCCTGTGCTTTTCCCATTTAATTCCTTTTTTGCTTTTGTTTTCCCCAGGAGGAGTGCATGAAAAGGAAGGGGAGAGGGGGCTCGTTTGCTTCTTATTTTCTTTTAAAGCTTCATTTATTAGCCAAACTGCGAGTGCCTCGTCAGCCTCTGCGGAGAGCTGTGCTTGCTTTGGGGCCTGATCCGGGGCGACGCAGAGCCGGCGATGGGTGCTGCAGCCGGCGGCCTCTCGCGAGCATTTGTTGTGGTCGCTTGGGAAGGGCCCTTTCCTTAGAAAAAACGTTTAAACCACAGTTTATAAACCACAGAAATAGAAGAGGCTTGTGACCGGCCCGTGAGTTAGTGAGCAGGCCAGTGTCTCCGAGCAGCCTTGAACTCCGGTAAACATCTGCATGCTTCCTGTAACTGGTACCGTCACCTTTCCAGCAGCTGGAAGAGCCTTTTCCCTTCGCTGCCAAGTTTCCATGAGAATTCGACAACTTCAGCTAATTAATCATTTAAGTTTAACCCGAAAGAAAAAACAATACCATTGTCTTCGGGAGAAAAAAATTCTGTTTTCATTAGCTTCGTAACCCCTTTGCATTTATGGCAGCGTCCGTAAATATTTGGGCTTGCTTTTAGCTCCGCGCTCTGACGTAGGGCCGGGGAATTGGTGGAATGTGTTGTTTTGCAGTCTCAGATTTTAAAGAGATGCTTTGGCCTAATAAACGCTGCTGCTGGGGTGAGCGAGCGCTGGTTCCCGAGCGGGGTGGCCTAGCCGGGACTCGCTGCTGGAGGAAGAGCCGGCGCAGTGCCGCCGTGCTTGGTGCGACTCCGGCAGCCCAGACGGTCTTCGGGTCTCCTGGTGAGAAAATCGTCTGAGCCGTCAAGGTGGAGCTGCTCTGGGCAGCTAAAGCCTGGTTCTTCTTGGGGCATGAAGAATAAAAAATGAGAATACGTGCTCTTGTTCATGGGGAATCTCTGAGGAGTGCAATGAAAAATGGACGTGAAGTAGGACCGAGGGACCACTTTTTTCCCTAGGTCGGGTCATCTCTCTTTCCCATCTTCTGAGGTGTCTCGACCTTTGTTTCTTTTCATCTTCAAGGTCTTTCTCTCCCCCCACCCCATCTCTCAGTACATTTCACGTCTACTCTGTGCCCCTCTCTGGGCACGAGCAAGTGGGTGTCGACAGTGGGGCAGAGCGGAGACGTGCGTGAGCTCGTGCGCTGGCGGGACAGCAGTTATCCAGACTGCCCCAAACTCCTGAAAGCTATCGAAGGCAGCTCCAGATGGCTGCTATTTCATCCTAATTAATCTCCTCATTAGCACTGAATTTGTGAGAGGGGAAGTATTTCCATTAAACTCCTAAAGTGCTGCTTAGATTTTGGAGATTTTGAATTAGTGAGCAATCCAGTTTTATAGTGATGCAATGAAAGAATTAGTGGTTAATGTCTTTGTAGAATCAGTGTTACAAAAATGACCGTTTCTGGTCTAACCAGGAACATCTGTGCTGAGGACAGTTGCTTTTCCAGCCGTTTTATGGGGTGATGCAGAACAAAAGAGCTCTGTTTACTTGGAGATCTGGACGTGGAGGGTTGTTGCAGCTTGCCTCCTCCAGAAGGATTTTGAAAGCAAAACACAGTAGAGCGGATATATTTTGGGCTAACATTTTGGGAGCAGAAGATGCCAGTAATCCGTGGTTCAGGGTATTTTTGAACTAGCCTGGAAGGAATGGCCGAATTCCTCAGGTCCCGCTCTCCTCCCTCTTCGGTCTGCTGGTTTGTGCTATTCTTGTCAAGTCCACAAGAAAAAGAGAGAGAAATACTTGCAATGTCCCAGACACGCAGAGAGTGGCCTAGCTAATTGCCTGCACCCTGAGCAGGAATATGTGTATTTATCAGCTGATGAACCTCTTATTTTAAAGCACAGATAGATGCCAAAAGTCCCTGCCCTCCACTGAGGTTGTTATCCTAGTGCACCACTCTGGGCTCCTCACCCTCCAAGAAAAACTCGAGGAAATCTTTTCTTTGAGCTTTCTCGTGGAGAAAACTCCCCATAGGTCTTAGCATGAGTGATGGTCACCACTATAACGGCTCCTTGCTTTTGCTCCCAGTGTTGCTCGGCAGGAAGTTTCTCCTTTCTAGTGGGGTTTGTAATCATCTGCATCCTCAAGCCCATCCTGACGTTAAAAGGTTCATACCTTCAGCAGCAGCAAGAGGCGACATCTCTCTTCCCCCGCCAGAAATCGGGGCTCCATGGCCCGATTAAGGCGACCTTGGAAGGATGCTGATGGCTTCAGCTCTTGTCCTGGACACCGGGGCCAGGTGGTGGAGCGGCGTCCTCAACCCCGGCGGAGCGGTGGCCTGGGCTGGAGGTGGCAGGGGGACCTCAGCCGCTCCGTGTGCTGCCGGATGCTTTCGCAAGCATGTGTTTGACTGCTCCGCCTGCGGGGCGTCGCTTCTAGCCAGAAATGAGTCACTCCGTCGTACATTACCGCTCCGCGCAGTTGTGGGAAGGGGGAGCCAAACCGGCTCTTGGCTTTTCCCATCGAGCGCGGCATCAGGAGYGACCGCGTCTTCCCTCCAGCAAGTCGCGGGCTGGGGAAATCCTGCCCACATGTCACGAGCGCGTGGGCAGCGCTCGGGCCATGCGTCATCCTGGCTGCCGTTGTCACCCTCCGCTTCTGCCATCGGCATTTTTTCTCTCCGCGAGGCTCCAGCGGTGGGTTACGTCCCCGGAGGGACGGCGACCGGCCCCGGCCGTGGGGAAAGGGCACCCTCATGCATGGAAGTGTGTGTAGATAACGTTTCTGTAGGTATATGCCTATTTTCAGAGGAGGAAGGGATATGTTACTGAGTTCTGTGCCATCTGGGGATGCAGCACATGCCCAAGGAAATCTTTATTCACGTAGCTGTTCCTACCCAAGTGCCTTGTTCAAGTCCTGGTTCAATCACACAAAGCTCAGAGATATTTCCCTCAAACAGCAATTCCTCCCGTTTCCTTTCCTCCTGGCTCTTCTGGTGCTGGATACGTTGGGGTTTTGTGGCTTACAAGAAGCCATAACTGAAAGCACTTTGACCGCTTCTTTGCAGGGACGGGGTTTCACTTTTTCATTAAAGACGGCCCTCACCCGTGGCCTCTGGGCACTGACAGAAAGCTCTTCTCTGCAGGCTGGTGGTGGGAGCCCCCTACGAAACCAACGGACAGCAAAAGACGGGAGACGTCTACAAGTGCCCGGTGAACGGTGACACCCACAGCAACTGCACCAAACTCAACCTAGGTACCTGGCAGCCGCCCCGCGCTGGGCTGGGGCCGCCGGGGCATGGGAGGGAGCGGTGCATTTCTGGCGCAGCTGGGTGCATGTTGCTTTTTACTGGTCTTAAAGATGCCCCCTGCCACATTGCCCAGATTCTCTCCGAGAGCACGAGGGCAGCAGGTTTAGGGAGGATTTTTAGATAAGAAACGAGCTTGGGTGTTCATGTAGCTCCTGGTGCTGGGCTTCAAGAAACATTAGGATAACGTCAAGCAGCTCAGGATAAAATAAAAAAGACTACTTATTTTTTATTACTTATTTATGATAGCTCAGATGATTGTTTTGTTTATTAATTGATCAGGATAAAATTATCAGTGGATAAAATTCTTCCCTTGCCAGGTTAGCTTGCACTTGCCCTCTTTCTCTTGATTGCACCCACCTTCGTGACAACCGGGATAACTGGGCTGATAAATAGCAAAGAGCTTGTTGCATATTCCCACGTGTGGATGCCACCGCTGGGGGATGCTCGGGTGACGTCCCCCAGCGGAAATTTCCAGGGAGGGGACAGGTTTGCTGCCGGTATCATCCCGCCCCTGCGTCTTGGGTATCCGGACAGAGAACCTTCCATGCAGCCCCACCGCCTCGTGCTGCCCCGGCACAAGGGGCGGATGCCGGGGAGACAGGGTCCCGCGGCCGGATCCCCTCTGGCCCCGGGAAGGACAGCCCTTCTCACGGAGAGGGAGAAAAGTCCGGTTCTTCTATGCCACCGCAGTCTGGGGGTGTCTTTAGTCTGCAGAGGCGTAAGCGCAGGAGGAGCTCGTCTGAGCTGTACCGATGTCTCAAGCGTGGCCACCGCCAGCCCCAAGCTACCCGCGTAACATTGCGATGCAAAAGCCCAAAAGTGCCATTGGCCACTAGAGCACTGCCAGGAGATCTGCAGATTTGTGCAGAAACAGGGGAAAATACATGAAGTCAGCCACCAGCTCCCAGCCATAAAAACCCATCGCAGCAGCAGCCGCGTTGCTGGATGACTGTAAAATACAGCCGCGAGTGCCAGAGGTCAGCTATTCAGCGAGAGCTTGGCCGGCCTCGTGCTGCTCCTCCAGCGCACGCCCCAGACCTCTTTCTCAGGGTCCTCCTCTCGCAGGCGGATCGAGCCCTGACCGTGCTGATGTGAGAATCAGGGGATATCGCGACCCGACCTTGCCCAAGCCGGCGCAGCGCGAGGCGCTGGGGCCAAAGGGCGAATAATTCCCTGCACCGCCGCGCGCGAGCCCCAGACCCGCACCGTCGATGGCCCCGTCCCCACGGCACGGGGAATGCAGGAACCGGGAACTTTCTCATGATCTTGAGGAACATCGTCTGGGTTTGGGGGAAAAGTCTGGCATTTTTTATACTGGAGCAGCCGTGCAGTTGTCATTTTTCCTTGTTATTAATCTGAAGTGCTCTGGGTTTTAAAGCTGATAAGGACGGAAGAACTTTGGCTCATTCAAAATATTCCTCACTGAAAGTGGAAAAAAATGGGAGCCAAATCTATTTTTATTCGAAAACATTCAGTTTTCATTTTTCTCTTATTTCTAACAACAACATCAAAATTCTTCAAGGAAATAAATCTCTTTTGTGTGCAAATTTGAATTTTGCTAAAAAGCATTTTTTTTCCATTAGAAACAAATTTTGAATGAAAAGATCGATTCCATGCACACATGCTATTTTTTATTTTTAATTAACGTGTCTAGCCTAGCGCAATCCATTGAGACCATTTGAATAAAGCCAGATGCAGAGCTGCCCTCCGGGGATGTCAGGCTGCAGGAGAACGTGCAGCAGAGATGACCGGAGCGGAGCGGAGCGGGGGCCGACGTGGGACCACGTGGTCCTGCAGGTCTGCCGCTTCCTTTCCATGGAGAAGCAGGCTGGAGATGTCAGCAGGAGCCAGCTACAGCTGGGAGCATCCCAGTCCGTTCGGCAGAGCTGTGATGCCGACGCAGACACCTGGGTACCCACAGCACTTACACGTGTCTCCAGCACAGGTTAATTATCCATGGCCATAGCCACGATCCTGGTAGATTTATAACATGCTCTAAACCCCCCTTTTCTCCCAATTTGCTGCGGTGCATATGCAAGCAGGAGGCTCAAGGAAGCTCGAGGCAAGGCAGGGTGCCCGTGGCTGAGGCGCAGGGATGGAGTGAGATGCTGGGGGCCAGCCATCCTCACCTTCCTGCAGCTCCTGAGCCGGGGCGGCCTGGTCCTCCTGCCCTGCGGGTCTGCACCGCGTAGGAATGGGCCAAACCCACCAAGCGGGGCTGCAAGAAGTCCTGGGGGGATGGGTTATGAGCAGATGTCCTTCCGGTTAAATGGGAAGAAGCTTTTGTGTTAGAAATGACCTTGAGCTCCTCGGAGGGAGGCACGAGTCAGACACACGAAGGAGCTTTCCCCGAGCTGGAGACTTTCAGAAGAGGGTTTGTCCAGGGCCGCGTTTCCCAGCGTAGGATGCTGAGTTTGGACTGACCTCCCTCGCTCTCCGGGCTGCGGGTCCAGTTTTGCATTTGGGGGCTGAGCCTCCCCTCGGTTTAAACCTCAGCAAGGAACTTCCAAAGGCCACAAAAACCATCAAAGAAACCTCCCAGTTTTACCAGCCCCGTGATCCAGCGTGCACGGCCGTGTGCGAGCCCAGCGGCTGCCCGGCCACCACGGGCTGAGCTAGTTTTGATGCCCTGATGAAACAGTGCTGGAGGAATGAATGGGTCAGACAGTGTTTTTGTTAAAGCTAAAAGATATTAACGTTAACCCAAATAAAGGGTTGCTGTGGGCCATTCCCAGTTCCGGGATTGTGACAAGAGGAATGGAAGAAATGCAAAATATAAATCAGATGCTAAATGTGTGTTGGGCCAACAATAAAAGACGAGATGCTAGAGCCACTTGGAGTGTTATTTCCAAAGATTTACTATGTAAGAAATGCAGTTTCTGACTTGCTATTTCGTTCCCTGGAAGACATGTTTCTCTTTGTTGGTTATGGGATTTAGGAAAAAAAGCCTTATCTTGACAACTGCTTCAAACGGAGCATGAACACAAGTGCCGCAATGTAAACAGGGCAGAGCTATCTCTTGGGCTTTCAGCTGGATCCGCTCTTGCTCCGGAGATACAGGGCAGCAAAATGGAAATGCAGATTTCCGTATTCGTGAGAGTCGTGCGGCCGGCGCGTTGCCCGTGCCCGCTCCGCGCACGGCCCCGGCGCCGCTAACCGCCCTGTTCTCTCTGAAGGAAGAGTGACGCTTTCCAACGTCTCCGAGCGGAAGGATAACATGCGTCTTGGTCTGAGCCTGGCCACCAACCCCAAGGACAACAGCTTCCTGGTAAGAAACGGGACGGTTGCAATAGCTCTCCCTTCCTAGACAAGGAGCTGAGGCTTTTCTGTAGTATACAGAAATGTATAAAGTTATTCAAATATGCAGGCATAAATATATGCATATATTTATATATACACATGCACATGCAGGTACGTGTTTTTCAGCAGCTTTGTATCAGCTATTTGCTGTTTTATGATCTAGCTCTCAGGTTCCTGAGCAGTGGGGTGGTCCCACCCCAAACCACCGCACTGACGGCGTTAAAACACCCTCCCCATCGCGTGATGCTCCAAACCGAGCTTTGTCGACCTCGGTGGCCGCGCTCGTTGATGCACGGCACGTGCTTCTGCACGGCACCGACGGGTCGTGCTCCCTTATCTCTGGGGGGAAAAGGTGCCAAAGGAGAGGAGACCCTGGAGCTGGTCTCTGCCGCACTTGGCAGGTTTCTCCTCCAGCTCCCACTTCAGCAGGTCCCAAGCGGACAGGAATTGCTGAACCCTATTTGCTGCTCTTTAGCACCTCTAAAGCAATGGCTTAATAAGTGGCAGTTTTAAAACCGTCACCGATGCTTTATTTTTTCCTCATTTTTACAGGCCTGCAGCCCTCTCTGGTCCCACGAGTGTGGGAGCTCTTACTACACCACAGGAATGTGCTCCAGGGTGAACTCCAACTTCAGATTCTCCAAGACTGTGGCTCCTGCTCTCCAGAGTATGAGAAACAATCTGTTTTGTAGCCTCTAATGCAAACCCAGCTTTTGAAGTTAAAGAGAATTTTTGTTCTTTAATCGCACCAGTACCATTGAGAAAACAAAGCAATGTCAGTATTTGAAAGGAGGCAAGATAGTAGAGGAAATTATTGCAGGAAAGTGATTCAAAGGCGATTGCATACACGGACATCTGGTAAACATTTTCCTTTTGACTGACACTTGGGGAAGACAAAAAATACCTTATTCTTCCAAAAACAGAAATAAAAGTATCCAGAATATTTTATCAGCACAGTTAGGAAGGCAAAATAGGGAAAGAATTCAAACCCTGGCCACACAGTACAAAGAGCTCATTGACTGAAAGCTAAACATCTTGGCCCAAATTTGTAAACCTGGGTGCATAAAACTAGGACCTGGTTTTATTCTGAGGTTTTAAATAAGCCTCCTGGTTTTCCTGTAGGTGCTAAGAAATCGCAGGGCGGGTCCCTTGGAGGGGCTGGGGTCCCTGCAGGACTCCCCGGCCGGGCGCGGGGTGCCGGTGGCCAACCACGCTTTCTGTGCGGCCGGGCTGTCCCAGCACGGCCACGGCAGAGCCCCACCACTCCCCAGCCCGACCGCCCTCGCTGCAGGACGTGGAGGAGAAACCTGCCCCGGGGTGATGGGTTCTTGCAGACTTTAGCAGTGTCGCTTCCCTCCTTATGACCAGAAGATGCTTTTAGCCCTTGCTGCGAAGGTTGGTGGTGCTTTCGGAGGAGGAAGGTTAACACGCGCTGTGTCGTGCAGCACGTGTGATACGGCAGATAACGCTTCTCTCCAGGTCGTGGGCTTGAGGGGGAGTTCAAAGGCTCATTTGAACCCGCTCGTCTTACCTAGCTGACGACCGCGTTGACTGACCACCCCGGTGTGCAACCGCTTACGGGGTGAACACCCGCTACATGGCTGCAGTAACGAGCTCGGAGATCAAGTGATGTCTTTGGAAAACTCAACATCTTCTGGGTTTCTGCAACTTTTCTAAACACTGTTAGGAAAAGAAAAGCAAGACAGAGAGATGACTTTGTACAATTTTCTCCTTCAAAAGCCAGTCGCTTTCCTAAATCCTTCATGGCTCTTGCTTTTGAACTGGGTCCTGGGGTTCCCGCTGGGGTTTTTGGCTTAGATGTTACCGAGGTTTTAATGGGAGCTTGTCTGAGCAAATACCAGGCTTACGTTACACAGCGAGTGCAGACGGGTGGTGAGCCTTGTATCAACAGAGAGGAGAAATAAGCCTCTACCCCCGCAAGCGAGCTCCTTGGCACGCGCGGCGCTTGCAGGGGTGCTGCCGTCCCGGCTCCCGGCGGAGGATGCGCTGGAGTCGGACGCGTGCTCGCGCGTCGCCGAGCCGGAGCAGCGAGGCTTCCCGCGGCAATCGGAGGACTAACGCACGAGGAAAGCGCTGCTCCGGCCTCTGGCCGTGTGAGACCGGATGGAGGTCCACGTCTGAGTCAGAGAAGATATCGCTGGGTGTTGTTCTTAGCAAGTTTTCCACCTTTTTCTTGGCAGAGACGATGAGTGTGGGTTCTCTCTGTCTCGTTGGAGTGAATACGACCTGAAGGTCTTTGTGAATGATTGAAATAAGATTTTTCAAACAAATCATAAGAGCAAGTACTTGACTGCAAGGAATAAAGCCGTAAATTTCCTCGTTACAAGTGTTGCCAAGGTCTTTCAGTAACGCCCTGCGTATTTTTCACAGGATGCCAGACGTACATGGACATAATCATAGTTCTGGATGGATCAAACAGCATATATCCTTGGGTTGAAGTTCAGCACTTCCTGATAAACATCTTGAAAAAATTTTATATTGGCCCCGGCCAGATTCAAGTAAGCCCATGCACAACTTGTGCATTTCTGTGTGCTCTGCATTTCTGTGTGCTTTTCCCCCATGGCATGCAGCTTCCCCCAGCCTTTTTCAAAGTCCCCTTTCTGCCAATTTGTTGTAGTTTGGCACCATGCTTTTTCAAAATAAACTTTCAACGTATGTATTTTAAAGCCAAGCCCATGGAAATAGTGCTTACATTAATGTCCTTAAATGAGCTATGGAGCGAGGAGCAACCCACACACTGGCTGGGCCAGGGCAGGATGAAATCGTGTGGAAATGCAGAAGCGATGCCCCGTACGGGCACAGCTCATTGCAGCCGGGAAGAGCTCCCCATCCTCTTCGCATCGACAGGCATGGGGTTATGTGTTTGTAACGCCCCTTTAATCCCTAGGTTGGAGTCGTTCAGTACGGAGAAGACGTCGTCCATGAGTTTCATTTAAATGACTACAGGTCTGTAAAAGACGTGGTAGCAGCTGCCAGTCACATAGAGCAAAGAGGCGGCACCGAAACCCGGACGGCCTACGGGATAGAGTTTGCTCGGTAAAATCTCTCACCTTCACGTTCATTCTGCTAACAAATTTAAGATCATCTGTTTTTGTTTCCTCCTCTCTCCCCCCACCTTTCTGAGATCTCAACCCCCTCAAATGCAACCTCCCGTCTGCCCCAGCCTGGAGGCTCAGCTCTTCCTCACGCCCACGTTAGATAGCTGGGAGCTTAATAAAGCCCTGGACCACAGCTCCACCTCCTTATTTATCTGGGATAAGTGCCCATTTCATGCAAATTTTTACTGCATCCCAGAGCCAGGACCTGCCTGCTTTTCTTGCTGCAGATTTGGGGCATTGTGCTGAATTAGAGGGGTCCCTCCTGAAAGAAGCCAGGTCCCCCAGAGGAAAGGTCCCCTGGCGAAGCCCACCAGGCTCCCCGAGAGCCCGGCATCCCCTGGCATCCCCCGGGCGGGTGGCGATGGGGCCGCGGGCACGGGCCGTGGGGGACCGCAGCCCGCCCGGCGGCTCTGAGCAGCCCGGGGCATCTCTTCACTTGCAGCTCGGAAGCGTTTCAGAAAGGTGGCCGGAAAGGGGCAAAGAGAGTAATGATTGTAATCACAGATGGAGAGTCGCACGACAGCCCAGACCTGGAGAAGGTGATCGAGGACAGCGAGAAGGACAACGTCACCCGCTATGCGGTGGCTGTAAGTAGAGGGGGCCTGTCGTGAGCCGCCGGCTGCCAAAGTGGGCACCTCGGCGGTGGGCACCACGGCTGAGCCCTGCGTCTGCCTTTTAGTCCCTGAGCACTAGACAGAGCGGCTTCAGGCTCCTGGGGAGCAATTTTTTGTGGGAAATACCAGCCATGATTTTGGGGTCTTTTCCCAAGTATGTCTATGACCTCGTGCCTCAGTTTCCCCATCTGTAAACTGGGGCCTCACTGACAGTGCTGCCAGGATATAATTCATATGTACAGGTCAGATGTGATCCCTGAATGAAAGACACCCCATCACGGGCAAGGCCGGGGCTGCTGCGTGAGTTATGGTAGGTTCTTGCTCCCCGATTTGCTCCTGTAATCGGATGTCAGGCCGGGGAGGGAAGCGCAGACTTTACGGCTCCTTGCGAGCGGAGGCCTCTCGTTTGGGCGATTTGGAACAGCTCTATCCATTGTGAGAAAAGGCCTGAGACTTGCGTTTTTATTTCAAACCTAGGTCCTGGGTTATTATAACAGAAGAGGAATCAATCCGGAAGCCTTTTTGAACGAAATAAAATTTATAGCGAGCGACCCAGACGACAAGCATTTCTTCAACGTCACAGACGAAGCGGCACTCAAAGACATTGTGGATGCGCTGGGAGAAAGGATATTTAGCTTGGAAGGTGAGCGATGCTCGTTTCCGGCGCTCTAACAAGGACAGATTGTTTCTAACCGCGCTGCGATCCTCCGGGCCGGCCTGGAGAACTGCTTCAGATGTGCTGACGCTGGCCTTTAACGTGCCCGCTGCATCCGAATGGACCGAGCTGGGTGTTTCTCTAACGTCGGTCTCTCCATTTGCTGCAGAGCATAAAGTCAGACTTGGAGCATCTCCCTTTTCCTAATTCCGTGCTGAGGAACAGCCTTCTCCTGAGCTCTTTGCACCCCTCGGGCTGCAGGAGCTCGCATCCCCTCTCCGCCAAAGGTCACCTAGAAGTTTTGGCAACCTTTATTTGGAGAGCCGCGATGGCTCTGTAATTTATAGCAGACATTAGAAATTTGGCACGCGAGCAGTCTGCGAGGCAGTCACTGTCTTTCACTTACCCATCAAACTCCATTCAAATCCAGCCAAGTTTTAAGCAGTCAAAATTCACCACATGCCGGCTGCCAGGGATACCCTGGAGTGTCAGACATTATGGGATTATGAGAAGTTTATTGGCCAAAAGAAAAGATCGGGAAATGTTTTATATCAATCTAAGCAAAAGCGCTCTCTCTACCTGCCAGGAGGAACGTCACCTCACCCACCCCAGGATCTGGCTTTTGTCGAATAAGGCAGTTCTTTCTTTGTGAAAAGTTTGTTTCTTCAGACTAAATTTATCTAGACTTCATAGGAAAATTGCATACTGAAACAAACAATGGAAACAAAAGACGGAGGGTTTTCACTTAAAATGAAACATCATAGGGCTTTGGCTTGCAGGATTTTGTTCAGACCACTTCACAAACGCCCCGCCAGTTTTGCCAGCTAGCTTGGTCCAAGCAGCTCGATATTTTTCTGTAGCAGAAAGTGTCACCTGAAAAACTTTACCCATTTGTAAAGATGAGGTTAAATCCTCTAAACCCCCATTTCTGCGTGATTCTGCAGGCAGCAGGGAGGAAATGCAGAGCTCACAGCATTTACCCTGTGGCTCACTAGCACTGCAAGCCAGTGTAATTGTGGTGATTTAGGGGGAAATGGGCACATTTGCATGAGCTGAGGTCATTTGTGCTCCAGGCTGGGCAGAGGTGGCTGTTTGTCTTGCCCAAATCCACCAAGCAGCCCGGCTTCTCCAGGAAAGCTTTCCAGTAAGTACAAATTCCTTTTTATTTTAGGAACCAACAACAAGAATGAAATCTCCTTTGGACTGGAAATGTCTCAGACTGGATTTTCGTCACATATTGTGGAAGTAAGAGAGCAAATGCCTTTGTTCAGTTCCTGCTTGTGCATTTATTGTGGGTAGCTGACCTGTGGAAAATGGGTGGGATGGGTTCTAGTGCATGAGGTCAGGCTGTAAATACAAGTCTGTGGCAGTTTTAAGATGTGTTTAAACTGTGCTTCAACATTTAATCTGAGCCTTTTGCTCATCTCTAAGAAACAGCTATTTTTCCGGAGAAAATAGAGCCTAAAGCTCAGAGAAGGTATCCAGAATTTTACTCTGTATTTGCTCTCTCACCCCGTAAGGGAATCGGTACCATTAAATAGCTTCCACATTCGTTTCTAAGACTGCACTGCTGAAGTGAGCACAGGTCTTGCCTGGAGGCTAACTTCACCCCTAGCACAAATCCAGCAAAACCTCAGGCCCTTTCTCAGCCCGCGCTGTGCCGCAGGGGACAGCCAGGGACCTTCGTTTTCAGGCTGCCAACAGGCTCCACGGGCCGGCAGCTCCGAGCTGAAAGTCAGCGGGGATTTCTGCTCAGGCTCTGGCTTAAAAACAAAACAAAACAAAAAAAGCACAGCTTGAGATATCAAAATGCACGCAGAGCTTGGAGGAGGCGGAGCGGTTAAACGGGGATGGTGTCCACCCCGGGCTGGCAGGGGCTGCAGGCTTGGTGTGGGGTGGGAGGACCGGCTGCAGACATTGCTCTAATCCAGTTTTTTTTCCTCGTTTGAGAGGTTTCTCCCTGCTTCTACAAATGGCAAGTGTGGTTTCTGGGAGGGACTGCTCTGCTGGTTTTCTCTTCCACCCTCTGTAGCGTCTAGCACGTACATTGTCCAGGAATCAGGCTTTTACGGAGGCCAATGGTTGTTCTCGCACAAGAACAGCCCGTCGGGTTCCCCTTGTCTGTCTCAGCCATCCGGTGTGAATCGGCTCTGCCCGTTTGGGCAGCAAAGGGGAGAATTGCCTGCGTTTAGCAAGAAATACTGTAAATGGAGAGAGGCCAAGAAATCAGCACTGAAGCCACCTGAATGTGAAAAAGGCAGCAGAGTCTGTCCAAATCCCGGCCATCCGGAAAGACTAGCTAACCTCCTGAGAGCACCTCGCTGTGCTTCAAGGCCCGGCCCCAACCCCGCTGCCGTGCTCAGCCCAGGTTCACGGCAGCACTTCAAAATCAACCCAGTGCTGCCCATGATATGGAGACAGCAAAAGCCCCCAAAACCTCTGATCGAAGCTTTGTGGGCGGCCAGGGCGGCGTGATGGGGCTTGGGGACGACGTTCTCCAAAGCCCCGGAGGCTCCTGGTATCTCTGGAAGCGAGCAGGAGCTGCGCTGTGGGATCCTGCTGCAAACCCCTGGCCAGGCACGGGTGGCTTTAGCAAAGTGCGCTAACCTGCCTAATTAAGAGCTGAAGCCGGGGTGTTAACCCACTCCGAGAGTCCCCCCGGTACGGGAACCTGAAAGGGCTTTAAAAGTCTACACGAGCCGCACGCCTGCCTCTCTGCTGTCTGCTAATGAGCACAGTAACGTTGCTCTCCAAAATCTGCAAGCTTAATTTGGTGCAAAACAAAGAGCAATTGACCTTGCGCTGAGCGCCCCTCTTTAAATGCATTTTAGCGCTAGTCAGACTTCGTGCTCGCAATTAAGCCGCCCCTGAGCTGTGGTCAGGTGGGTGGGAGCGCGGTGCTGGCGGTGCCGCTGATGCCGCGATCCGTGGGGGTCTCGTTTGAGAAGGGTGTCGGGGCAGGAGCCGTGGCCGCGTGGCAAGGGCAGCCCGCGGCGGCCTGTGTGGAGCCTGGGACACCCCTGGCCCTCTCGTTGCACGAGGGCTGGAGGGTGTTGCTCGCCATCTGTGCAGTTTGCCTAGATTCAGAGACATTTGCTGTCCAGACTTCTGACTTTTTGAACAGCCAAACGCCCTGATGTTGAATGTTTTCTCCTCCCAGGACGGGATCTTGCTGGGGGCAGTGGGTGCCTACGACTGGAACGGAGCAGTCCTCAAGGAAACCAGCAGCGGGAAGGTCATTCCTCTCCGAGAGTCCTATCTCCAGGAATTCCCAGAAGAGCTGAAAAATCACGGCGCTTATTTAGGTAAGGGAGCCAAAACAGGCTCTGTTTCCAGGGCAGAATTCATAATTTTACACTTAATAATAGGAAACACAAAATATTTCACCACTGACTAATGTTTGCCAGTGCTCCCAGCACATGCTGTAAAGTGCCCAGCTGTCTGCGAGCTCCCGTCTGTGCGAGACCTTGCTGCTACCCTCTGCTCGCTGATAAAGCGTAAGCGAGCACCTCACCTGGGAGGAATCCAAAGCCTGCCACAACGTACAGCACAAAAGTGTTTAAATGCAGAAATAATTCAGACGTGAGCTCCGGCCAGTCCAGGTCATCTACAGTACTTACTGGAACGGTTTAGAAAACACTGATGAAATTTCATGCCTAGGGAGGAAATACCTGCTGTGTTAATCCGTTCCATGTGCAGCTCTCGAAGCCCCGGAGCAGTAAGAGCAGCCTGGCGTGCACAGCGAAGCCTCTCCCGGGCCGTGCGGGCCAGGCTGCCACGAGCTGCCACGAGGCCGCGGGGCGGATCGTCAGCGTCCCGGAGCTCGTCCCTCTGTGCCGGGAACGCCAGGAGCCCCAGGACGCGTGGTTTTCCTCCGAGACGTAGTAGGGCTAAACTCTGGGGACGGCAGTGGAGTATCATCCCGGTTTGGCTGTCAGCGCCTGGAGTGGGGACTGCTACAGTTGTGCAAAAAATGCTCATGGCAATACGTGGGAGTTTTGTTTGACCCTATCTTTGCCGTTGACTCAAATAAGAAAAATAGAAGTATTATAAAAAGCCCTGTGCGTCTTGCTGCAAAGCAGCCCAGTTGTCCCAGCTCCAGGACCGGGGTGTTTCTGAGGCCAGTGCTCTGCTTGAGGAGGTTGACACCAAGGGAAAGGGGTCCATTAACCCCTACGGTCCTGAGATACTCTAAATCCAGCTGGATACGGCCCTGAGCAGTCTGCTGCAGCTTCAGAGCTGGCCCTACTTTGAGCCTCTGATAGCTTGAGTAGCTTTTAAAACAGACTGAGAGTGTGCAAGGACCTGGAGTTAGCTGCAGGGTGACCAAGGGGATTTTGTGGCCTCGTGGCCGCAGCGTTTTACTCCTATTTAAGCTCTTACAGTCCGTGGAGGCTGCCGAGCGCCACAAGCCTGACGC
Source organism: Casuarius casuarius (assembly GCA_003342895.1). Taxonomy (NCBI): domain Eukaryota; kingdom Metazoa; phylum Chordata; class Aves; order Casuariiformes; family Casuariidae; genus Casuarius; species Casuarius casuarius. The sequence goes on from PTFA01000231.1 coordinate 1,436,270, forward strand.
GTGGTACGTGGTGTTGGTGATCCCTGTGCAGAAAATACCCCTTGGGGACAGGAAAAATGGCTCCCTTGGGGTCCTTAGCTTATGTAGGGGTGTTTGCGTGAGGACTCGTGAGCAACGCTCTGCGTGGTTTTATTGCACCATGAACGTTAACATCAAACATCAGCAAAACCTTCCGCGCTCGTGACGTCGTTCTGGACGCGGCTTTTGCCGGGCTCTTCCAGGAGCGAGGCCGCAGGCATGACTTCTGCGTGCGCCACGTCACACTTTGTTTAACTTCATACGAGCCGCGAAGTAAAACGCTTATCAGGCAGCAAATTGGGCTCGCCTTCGATGAAAGCAGGGTTTTGCGCGTGGTTTGCCAGCTGCGTCCCGTGCCAAAGCGCTCGGCGAGGAGCGGTAGGTGAGGAGCGGAGCAGGCAATTCAAAGCACGAGGTCGCAGCAGCTGGGCTGGCTTGGATGACTTTATCTTTGAAGAAATCTCCATTTATAGCTTGCCGATCTGGGAAGCGGCCAGAGTCGTGTTAGCGGCTTGCAACTAATGGAAAGCAGCTGGCGGGGGAGGCTGGCAGCTGGCGGGGGAGGCCAAGCGCCGCGGCGGGAGCCGGCGTCCCGCTCGGGCATCGGGGCAGGGCGGGCGACGCCGGCACGCTCAGCGCTCGCCCGCCCCGCCGCAGGTTACACCGTCTCCTCCGTGATGTCCGCCGAGCGCCAGCGCATCTACGTGGCCGGCGCGCCCCGGTTCAACCACACGGGAAAAGTCATCATCTTCACCATGCACAACAACCGAAACCTCAGCATCCACCAGGCCCTCAAAGGCGAGCAGGTAGGGCGCGGGGAGCCGGCGGCCGCCGCGCTCTTCCTCCCCGTCGCTGGCTCTTCCACCCGCGGAGGCGGCCCCGCGTCCGCCGACCTCCGCGTCTCCCTCTTCCAGATCGGCTCCTACTACGGCAGCGAGATCAGCTCGGTGGACGTCAACGGCGACGGCGTCACGGACGTGCTGCTGGTGGGGGCCCCCATGTACTTCAGCGAGGGCCGGGAGAGGGGCAAGGTCTACGTCTACGCCCTGAGGGAGGTGGGTGCCGCCGCGGGGATGCGCGCGTGGCGGTGGGGAGCTCCTGGCGGCGGTGGCCTGGCCCTGTCTGAAGGACACATGAGGCTCGGCCGCTTCCCTGATGTTGTGGTGGCTGCTCAACTTGAGGATTTGCCTGTTTTTCCCCATTTATAGATGGTCTCAGGGGAAGGGGGTGGCTCGCTGCTGGCCAGGGAGCCCAGGCCTGGTCGGCCTGTCATGGGGGAAAGGCCAATGTCTCAGCAAATCCTCGTGTCGGGGCCAAAATGCCACTTTTGGGGGGCGACGAGGCGGTTTCGGCCTCTCCCCATGGGCCTGGACATCAGGTTCATGTATCCCCTCACCACAGGTTTGGCGGAGGGCAAAGTCCCGCAGCCCCGGGGAGGCTTCGGCCCCCTTCGCCCCAGGCCGCGAAGCCACCATCCCTCCCGGCAGCCATAAGGGAGCTCGACTCCCGAGTCCTGCATGTGGGAGCTCGGGGCAGGGATGAGAGCCTCTGTTTGTTTGCCTTTTGGGGTTTTCTCGTCTTCCCAGGCTTGCTGCTGATGCTTTTTCTTTTTTTTTTTTTCCTTTTCTTTCTTCGTCTTTGGCCGGTTTTGCAGGACCTCTTTGTTTCCAGCGGGGCCCTCGACGACTTGCAGAGCTACCAGAACTCCCGCTTCGGCTCCTGCATCGCCGCGGTCCCCGATCTCAACCAGGACTCCTACAACGACGTCGTCGTCGGGGCGCCTTTGGAAGACGACCACCAAGGAGCCATATACATCTTCCACGGCTTTGAAGAGACCATCCTGAAGAAATACAAGCAGGTATTGGTGCTTCGCTTCTCCTCTTTCTGCATTATGGGCACCGACAAAGTCAAAGGCTGTTTGGCCGCAAATTTCCAAGGCCGGGAATTCACATCCAGCATTTAAGTGTTGCTTACTGTTGCCAGATACGTGTTCTTGTGATAGGTCCAAGATGAAACAAATGTTAGATATGGAAAATAGGCTTGCAATTAGGGGGAATGCTTAGCACTTAGTGCAATGCTTTAAATGAAATATTAGAAACATTCACGAAAAGTAGGAAAGATGCAAAGTAATTTTGGTAGAAATTTCTGGATGGCACATCTGAGGAGAAACTGTTCCGATTTCCTGGAAAACTAACTGGTGCAATCATTTGAAAAGTGATGTTTTTAGTAATTTAGTCATATGGCGGAGACTTGAATTGGCCAATCTCAGTGGACGTGACTGCAAATCAGGCTGTCACAAGAGCGACAGCCCTGTGCAGAAATGAGGCAGGGAGGTGGCTCGGCGGGCCCCAAGTGCTGGGTGCCGGGCTGTGGGATGCTCGCTGGCCGCAGGGGGTTTTGTCCCCTTAAAATCAAAGGAGCACTTCAAGCCCGGCACCCCCATTCCCACATACACTACTCCTTCAGCTCCCAAAATGCACACCTGCTTTCACGTGCAAACGCCTTCCTCGGCTCGCTTCGGACGCAGAGGCTTGCTTTGCAGGCAGGCAGTGATGCTCCTACCGGAAATGAGGCCGGATTTTTCCCTTTTGCTTTTCAGAGGATAGCAGCTGTGGACCTCGGACCAGGCCTGATGTATTTTGGATGCAGTATCCATGGACAGCTGGATCTGAATGAAGATGGGCTCATAGACTTAGCAGTTGGCTCTCTCGGGAATGCCGTGCTGTTATGGTTAGCTATATCTCATCTGGCACTGTCCCCTGCCCCAAGTTCACTGCCATATGTTGACGCTTTTTAAGATCAGTTTTGCCCTTAAAATCTGACCGGTCTTTCCACAATAAAAATCCCCTGTCTGGTGGGGCCATGGGATTTCAGATGCTGTCTTACAATGCAGTTGAGGCCTATAAGGACATCAGAGTTATTTTGCATTGAGCCCAGATTCCCTGTGTTCTTATTTAATAAGGCAATTTAATATTTTCAAATATTGGTTTATGTTTGGAAAGTCCCCTGAAGCTATTAGGATGGATTCTAGCTGTGCCCTGCTGCCTCCAGCAGAGATGTCCTACACAAACCCACCCCAGGGTCTGGCTTGCAAAGTGCTCTGTATGCACAAAGGGCCAAATCCTGCTCAGTGTCAAGTTCGTTCACTGGCGTAAGCAGGAGGCAAATGTGCGTGTGGCAGAGTGATCTTATTCTTCAATTACTATGCAGCCAAGCTAAGGCTAGATGAGCATGCCTTTGTGGCCTTTGGTTGTCCTCAGCGCCTTTTGATGCCAAGGAAAAGTGTCAAAAGAGTGTTTCTGGAGACATGGGAGCCTTCTGGAGGCTGCTGCAGCTATGTGCAGGTGTCTCACGCAGGCGGGAGATGGTGCTGAGCTCAGCGGTGGGTGGGACTCCAGCGAGTGAGGCAGCAAGCTCCTCTGGCCCCAAGGCTCGCAAAGGCCTGACCCTGCTCTGCTGGCCACAGCGAACTGTGGTCAGCCTCACAACACGTCTCCTTATCCCTTGTTTGCCCTGCAGGTCCCGCAGCGTCGTCCAAATCAACGCCAGCATCTGCTTCGAGCCATCCAAAATCAACATCTTCACTAAGGACTGCAAGCGGAACGGGAAGGATGCCACTTGCATGTCAGCCTTTGTCTGCTTCACCGCAGTCTTCCTCTCTGCCCACTTCCAGACGGCCAGCGTGGGTAAGTGGCACTCCTGCTCTCGTGGCACTGCTGCCCACGTGAGGAAAACCTGTTTCATTTATTCTTTAGCTCTCCAGCTGTCAGGAAGAGCACAGCCGCCCTGCTTTCGCTAAGAGCTTGGTATATTTGGAGGAGTGCGCTTGTGCCATCTGGCACGTCCTTTTCCTACCCAGGCCCCACTACTTTTGCCCCTCACCCTGGCTCATAACTCATGCACCAGGGACTCCAGCACTATTATTAAGCAGTGTTAAGAACCACCCCAAGGCTATAACCTTATTAGTGTTTAACTTCCTGTCTCATCTGTCCTCTGGAACCAAGCCCTCTCGCAGGTCTGAGGGACTTGCAAGATGTTTCATGTCTCTATGAGCGTGAAAATGACTCCAGTAATCACACAGCTTGGCCAGTCTGAGCATTAAGCAGGAGGCAGAAGACATGACCACTGTGGCATCTGAGAGAGACAGTCTTGCACAAGTATGTGTGCTGAAGCTGTCGCCTGCCACCTCGCAGATCAGCAGGACCAGCAGCAGGGCCCCGTAGCTGGGTCCTTTACATTCAGCATAATACTTGGGCACGTTGGACATGCTTCTGAGACATCTCCTTTCAGAAAAGATGTCACAAAAGTGTGTCCCATTTCTTCTACAGTCTCTGCATGAAATGATACCAGCTCCCACAAAAACACAGAGCTCGTGAGCTTCGTCTCAGAAGGACATCTGTGGACCATATGCGTACAAGTTTCACTAATATCTCAGAGAATCTCTTTGAATTTATTGGCTAGCTCTGCCTTTAAAACGCTGCGTATTGCTGTGACCCTGAGTCTACCCGGAGGTTGCCCGTGACTCAGCTGGAGCAAGAGGAAATGAAAGCAGCATGCCCGCCTGAAAGCCACGCCGACAGGCAACAGCAAATGCTCTTAGAGGGCCTTACATGACAGACGAAATTGGGTCCCAACCAAAGCCAAAGGAAAACTTCCCATTCCCTAGAGCAGGGATTTTGACTTGTACTGTGGAGTACAACTCCTGTAATTGCAGAACTTACAGGGCAAGAAGTGAGTGATTCCCCGCTCCCCAGAAGAGCCAGTCTGTGGAGGGCGCGTGCTGGGGACTGATGCTGACTTCTCACTTGTGTGTTTTGCATTGCATTGGTGTAGTGGGTGCAAATTCCCTCCTGCTTGGCACTGGGTTTGTGCAGCTTCTGTTTCTCTTCAACAGCACCGCAGGAAACAAATGATTTCCCAGTAAAGCATTTAAGAGATTAAGAGAGGACAATGCACCAGGGTGGCAACACCTTCACAACTGGTTTAGGCCATCAAGTGAATATATATGAAGCAAATATTTATATGTTCTGTACAGCTTTTTTTTCAGTGTCTTGAAACAGCCCATCTTCAAAGTTCCTCATTCAGCCTGGAATGTGGATGCTTGAAACAAAAAGTCATCTGTTTAAAAAATCCCAGCCTTTTCTTTTATGGTTTTTATATGCTCTGCTTTGAACATGCAGGCTGTGTATGGGCTCAGCTATGCAGATGGACACAAGCAACACAGTGCAGGCTTTTAAATCTTCCTTCTTTGTTTTAAGAGGCTTTTGACTTAGCAATCTTCTTAGAATGGCAAAGCAACGACTACAGACCGTTTTCTTCCTTAGTGTGCTCCATCTTGTGCCACTTCCAAGGGTAACGGATCAACTTACCTTGCTAGCAGGGGAATAGGAATTGGAGCGCACAAAAGCATGTTGTTGGCCTGGTCTTGTTATAGAACAAGTGTCGCCGCGGGGAGAAACTCTGACCTGAGCTGCTCTCCTTCCAGCCATGGCGTACACCGCCACCATCGACGAGCGGAGGTACACCCCGCGCGCTCACCTGGACGAGAGCGCGGACCGGCACGCTCACAAGGTGCTCACGTTGCTCGCTGGACAAGAACACTGCGACAAGCTGAACTTCCACGTATTGGTAGGTATAAACGAGGACAGGGGTGGCATCTTCTCTCCTGCCCTTCCTGCAGCCGCGGGGGAGAAGCCCGCTGGCTGTACTGGGGCTTGAACCCGCCTGAGCGGGGCCACCCTTTGCAAGGAGAAACTGCAGAACAGCGACGCACCAGGACACAGACAGAGGAGCTAAGTGGAAGTGCCTCAAAGGCCTCACGTGGCTAGAAATGAGGCCGAGCTTAATCTCCAAGCCCAGATTTATTATCACTGGGTTTGATGTTGTTAGGGACAGATCCTGTCCAAGGGAGCCGCTGGAGCGTTACAGCTGGTCAGTCTCAGAGATGTGACTTCATCGCAATCCCAGCTTGCACTTTGCTTTCTTCTGTAAGCCTTAGCCGTGCCAGCGCTGCCCGCGGGGACTGCGTGCACTCGTGACTCTTGGAGCAGGCTGTCCCTCCCACTCCAAATTCGGCAAAAGCTCATATTGATCTAAAACCAAAGGCTTTTTTGTCAGTCCCCAGGTACTCTTTCTCTGCGCTCCTCCTACCATCGGGGTCCCCTTCCCCCAGCATCGGTAGCCAGTGAAACCCTCTGCGTCGCTAGCAGAGAACAGTTGATGCACAGAGCTGGCCAAAATCAAGCATTCCCAGTGAATGAGGAGAATTCTTCGGAGGCCAGAGGGGGCTGCGCTGCCAGACTGGCTCAGCCTCAAACCCCAGCCTGAACTGCCCTGAACTTCTGGGAAATTTGATTCTGAAGTTTGAGATCGAGTTTGTGATTTAGCCCAAGAAGCATCTCACTTCAGAGCAGCTAGATGCACTGCACACAGCTAGGCTGACACATGAGAATAGTTTACCCAGCTATGGGAAAGGTGCATCTTTGTTACTGGCCCAGTAAGTCCCAGGTGAGGACTGCCAGGACAGCTCTGTGTAGGGCCATCTGCCTTTGGAGAGCCAGCATCTCCAGGACGAAGCGTTTCTTGCACTGTCAGACACACACACGCACAGCTGGGCGTTGTACAGCACCACGAATCTGTGCTGACTCTGTCTCTGTGTAAGGATTAGCTGGAGAGATAAGATGATTACGTACCAAGTATACCAAACCACAGAGCTTTTATTTCGTAACACAATCAAGCATGCCTGTGATTCTGCCTTACTTTGCTCTGTGACCTAGCTGCCCTCCATGGGGTGGAGGCCTGCCTTCTTCAACTATGTCTTTTATCTGCTGTAGGACACAGCTGACTATGTGAAGCCAGTGCCATTTTCCATAGACTATGACCTGGTGAGCCCTGAAGATGGTCCCATGCTGGATGATGGCTGGCCCACTTCGCTCAAGGTCTCGGTACGTAGCAGTGCTTGGAGGAGAGTAGCGGGCACAGGATGGTGCAAAATGGGTCACAGCAGTAGTTTGTACTGACCTCCACAGGCACCTTTTCTCTGGGTATCTCACAGCCAACGTAGCTCACCAAGAGGCGCTGGGAACTGCGTAACTCCATCCCTCCCTTGGGAATTTCAGCTAGACGCACAGCCCCTTCCCTGCCCCACCATCACGCTGAACAAGTGTGCTTGCTGACCACCGCACACGCAGCGCTTCTCTGGGGCGGGAGGTGACCCCTGGCCTTCCCTGAGAGCTGCCTTTAAGCAGCAGTTAAAAATGAGAGCTTAGTGGATGAAGGTTGGATGCATTTCAAGCATGATTAATGTTGCCCAGTAGCTGCGGAAGCTGGATAGTTTCAGTGATTGTAAGGGATATTGGTGTTTGTAGTTGGAATTAAAAAGGCAATTTGGTGGTAAACTTGGCAGATTTCTTTCTGAATGTAACATTTTCATCTTGGGGCCTTAATTCCCAAACTCTCCATGATAGTAATGTATTACGTGCGTGCTGTTTATTGTATAAGTCACGTGGACTTAAGTTTGGAAGCTGTGGGGCTCTTTGGTAGTCTCTGCAGTCTGAGGATCACTGCACATGCCAGTTCTCCTCGGCACGTAACCTGGAGCACAAAGTGTCGCTGAGCTATTCTTGTCGCTCCCCTCAGGTGCCTTTCTGGAACGGATGCAACGAGGATGAGCACTGCGTCCCTGACCTGGTCCTTGACGCTAGGAGCGATGTTCCAAGTGCCATGTGAGTCAGTCGCCTGGGGCAGAGCATCCTCCTAACCAGTGCCACAAACTGGGTGTCTCTGAAACCCAACCACACTGGGGCTATGGAGGGTTTGTTCCTATATTCTGGTGTCACTTTTCACCTTTGCTTCTGCACTGGCATTAATTGATCTCCTCCATGCCCAGCAAGTACACGTATGTGAGCTGGTGATGAAATCCATCATAACAAAGAGCAAGCTTTGGGCAAGTGAATCACAAAATCTTCTTTATCTTCTGTGCAGAACTTGCATTTATTTCTCAAGGGCTTATCAGAATATCATGAGCTTTTGTTCCCCCTAGCCAGGATGCTTCACTCTCTGCAGAAATGTTTTCAGTTTTGTCCTTGTTAGTTTGGGCTCCCAGTGCCCATCTCGCCCCATCCTGAGGGTCACCACGTGCTGAGCACAGACTAGCTGAATGTCTCCGCTCTTCAGCATTAGCGCAGAGAGGCTAGGACACTCGCCGGATCTTTCTGGATGCCAAAGAGAAAGGTGGCAGGATACCAAATAGCATCACAGCTGCGTAGGGAGTCAGAGTGTCCCGTAAACATATGAGGCTGCTCACCCACCATACGTGATCATCTGGGGTTTTAGTAATTGCAGAGTTTTTCAGTCTACATACTCAGTGCCTTCTGCATGTTGGGTTTTTCCTTTTTTTTGGTGGGTTTTTTTTCCCTTTACTCTCTCTTTGCTCCTAGGAAAGACTAATAACTTGCCATCCCCCCTGCTGAGTCCCCTGCCTGCTCCGTACTTGGCACAGATGGGTGGTTTCTCAGGGAATCCACAAAACAACTAATACTGGATGCCATGGTGATGAGCCCCAGGGAGACAAATCAGCAAATAACAGGGGGAATAAATGCAAGGCTGGCGTTACCCACTTGGCAATTACAGCCTTAACTCATGCAGCAGAAGTAATTGTACAGTATGTCTGATCACTTAAAGTGCTTTCCAGTAGAGGTTATCTAGGAGGAAGGTCAGAGCCTGAAGCTCAGGCTCCCGCTGATGGCAGTGGGCTCGGCATCCATGGCCAGCACTGCTACCTGAAGCTTATTTTCCATAACACAGCACTTATTGCTCCGTGTCTTTTGTAAAGCTCTTGGTCCTTAGGCCAAGACCCGAAGCACATCCCGAACTGTGCGGTGCATCCTTTGGCATTGGGGTCCGTGTGCATCCAGCACTCCTGGCTGAGCTGTGGCCTCAGTGTCTGATGGGAGCTGTAGGTAGCATATTATTTATATACCTTAGTGGCTAGAGTCCCACGAATAAATGGTGGGCAGCTGCTGTGGTCTACCGGTGTGCCAGGCCTCCAATCCATTTTCTCCTGAAGCTCGTGGAGCTTTCCTGCCGGCATTAGTGGATTTTGGATCACACCCTACAAGAGAAACCAATATAGAGGTTATTTTGCTGAGAAAATCACTTTTTGAAGTTGCTTGTCAGAGCAGGCCTGGTTCTTTAAAAGGGTGTCCTGGCTGCTTCACCATTAGAGGGAGAAGATGGCCCCGATGTGCAGCACTTTGCATTGTCCTTTCCTTTTCTTTTTTCGTATAGAAAATCAAGGCACAAACATCCATCAAGTCTGCAAAAACGTGCTTAGTCTGCTGCCGTTGCAGAGTCTGTGGTGGCCCCAGGTGTAGCTATCGGTAAACTTAACTGGACAGACATCTCTGCCAGACTGCAGCTACATGTCACCTTTACTCTGTTAATGGTATCAAATCTACTTTTTCTTAAATCTCGGCTGTATTAAGAGATAATAACTGGGTCCAAGGCAGCTGGGCAGCATTGTCAAAGAATCACAGGCCTGTGAGAAATTCCCATCTGTGCGAGAAACGCGCGATCCTCTCTCCATGGCAGCACGGCCCACGACAGACACGTGAGCAGGAGTTACTTGCACCATCTTTCACAGCAACAAATGTGTATTTCTTTATCTCCTTGTCTTGGTGATAAGGAGAGCTGTTGAATTTATGGCAACCCTACTACAAGCTGTGGGGGTTTATGAAATCAAGAAGCTCTGCCGAGTTCCCGGAGAGCGTACGAACAGGGCTGCAGAGCATTAGTTGCTAGCAGCCAGCTCAGCTACAGCGAGATAAAAATCCCACCAAGCCTTAGGGTCCCGGCTTGGAGGAAGTCTCCCTTTAGGCGCAGAGAGGTCTGTGCAAGGTTTTGCAAGCAGCGCTCACCTGTGCTGCTCTCCTCCTGCTCCAGGGAGTATTGCAGAAGAGCTCTGAGAAAGTCACCGTCGGACTGCTCGGCCTACACTCTGTCCTTCGACACGTCCATCTTCATCATCGAGAGCACCAGGAGGAGGGTGGCCGTCGAGGCGACGCTGGAGAACAGGGGTGAAAACGCCTACAGCACGGTCCTAAACATCTCTTTCTCGAGAAACCTGCAGTTCGCTAGCTTGATTCAGAAGGTAAAGATGCATTTCAAGAGACTGCAATTATGGGAGGGAGAAAGTCGTGGTGAGGCCAGTGAGGGTACCTGGGCACCCCGGGAAGGGGCCAAGCTGGTCCTGCAGCCTCGCAGGGCAAGTTGCTGCAGCCACGGTGTGAGAGGGCACCTCGGGCAGAAGAGCATGACCAAGCCTCGCAACGTGAGGGCCGTTCTGCCTGGGTGAAGAAGCAAAGCACGTACCCCTTCCACAAAGATCATGCAAAATAACATGGGTGATAAATCTCGTGCTGCAGGGAAGAAGAGCCAGTCACTCACTGCTAGGGAGCAGGAAGAAACCTTCTTATTATTTAGTCTGAGTTTGCTAAGAGAGATCCATTGCTTTCTGCAGAAGCTTCTAATCCTGGCCAGATGGGAAAGCAGAGTCCTAAACCAGAGCCCAATAATTTCCTTATAACTCATAAATTAGGTGTATTTATGGGGTTAGCTTCTAAGCATTTATGGGGTCTTCAGCTTGGAGACACAAAAATATTTTAATCTTAAAAGCTTGAAATAAGGTCAAATGGAGATGAAATTATTTCCCGTTTTATTTTCTTACTCTCAAATGTGGATGAAATTCTCCCATTCTATTTTCTTACTCCTGTAGCTTAAAAATACTTGTCGCACATAGCCAAGTTCCTGTCAGGGATGAATTCTTGCAGCTGAGTTATAACTCTTGAAAATATAGGCTGATAATGGGAACATGACCATAGCTTAGCACCGAGCCAGTCCCTGCTGCTTCTCCGCAGTGCCTCCCCCTTGCCGGCACACGGACGAGCTCTCCCCAGAGTCACGGGTGCCCTCCCACCGTGCCCCGGCCACCCCCACCCCTTCCAGCCCCCTTTTCCTCAGGGATACCTTCGTGGGGGCAATGTTTTCTGGAGCCGGCTCTGGTACCCCCTGGGGCTTCAGAGCTGTGGCCAGCCTAGATGCGGGTACCACCCTGCCCTTTCCCAAAGCCTCACAAATATTTCACTCCTGCCACTACTTCTCTCAGTGCAATTCCTGCCATTTATTAGGGAGGGTTTTTCTCCTCCAGAGGCTGCTCCTGTGACTTTATTGCCGGCTCCCAAACAGCCGGGCATCCCTAGTCTCCCGCCTCCCCGGTGCCCCAAGCAATCGGAGCTGGGAGGGGACGCGTTCCCCGGGGCCGGTGGCACCGTGCGCCCGGAGACGCTCCTGGGCTGAGCCCCATGTCCTGCTGCTGCTAAATATGCTGATCTGGCTGCGCCTCCCTCCATCCCCGGGATGACTTCATAACCGGCCCGCAGATCGCATGTCCCGCGTTTGTTATTCTAAACGCCTTGCCAACAGAAAATTGTGGGACACGTTGCCCACAAAATAAGAAAAATGTAGGGGGCCGCTGTGCATTTTCTGACAGACTTACTCCAAATTAACCAAGAAAAAATATTATGCTAGGTAACAGAAAGCACAATGCAGCAGCGTTTACAGAAAATATTTTTAGCTAGTTATAAAAACGTCACTGCTAATGCGTTCTTGGCTACCGCCACTTAAAAATAAGCAAATTGGCTACCAGAGGGGATGGAAGACTGTGCCAGAGGCCATACAGAGACCTGAATAAGAAGTAGTCGCAGCCCCAGAAGCAAACGATCTAGGAGGAAAACGAGTGGGAGAGCTGGGTGCCGCTGTCAAGGCAGGGCCTTGTTGCCGCTGCGGCCGGCCGGTGCCGTGTTGTTCCAGTTGGTCTCCGGGACCTGTCTGGTGGCAGCAGCCAGCGGCACCATCACGAACCGAGACCCTTGCAGGAGCTGCTCCAACACAGAGCCGAAAAGAGACCCGAAATATTTGCGGTCTCCCCGCGAGCCCCAGACTTTCTGCGCTTTGCGGTGGGCTAAGAGCTTCCCCCGCTCAGCTGACGAGCTGGAACTCATTCCAGCAGCAGGAATGCAACTGTCAAGACTAGTAAATTAAATATTACTCCCTAGCTGACAGCTGCACAGAGTAATATCTCATGTTATTTCTTGATACTTCTCCATGAGTCCTGATCAAAAAAAAATGTTCTTCATTATGATTATTGTGCCAAAAATAATCAGTTTTATTGGGTCCTTTTCATTCATTGCTGCAGATAAATTTCTAAACAGGATTTAAATCAGAAAGCTTGAAGTTGCTTGTTAGAAATGCCCCTTTCTGGGAATGGCCCTAGAAATTAAGCTGCATGGGAAAGACTTTTAGCCTGCAGCAAACATGGGCTTTACTCCCTCAGCCCCCAAGTCAAAACCTTTCTCGGGCCATCTGCCAAGCCGCGGGAGGTGTTTGCCGGTGCCCATGCAGAGCCCGGCCGTGGGGCTTGTACCGATGCAAAGTGGGAGGCGTTGCTCCGTGGTGGACCTGTTGCATCCCGTTTTAGGATGACACGGACGTCAACATCGAATGCATGACTGAAGAGAAGCATCCCAACAAGAAAGTGTGCAACGTGAGCTACCCGTTTTTCCGAGCTAAGGCCAAGGTAAAGCTGTTCCCTCCCGCTTTGCCAATGCTGGCGTGCACGTGGGAAAGGGCTTTCTGCCACACGTGGGGACGGGAGCCCCATGCCGAGGCCGAGCGGGGTCTGTGCTGTTCCCGTGCTCTGCTCCCTGCACCCACCACCCCCTCGGGACTGGGCTGCGGAAGGCAGGCAGGAGGCTTGAACGGGATTTTTAAACATACTTGATTTCTTCCCTTTTTCTCAATGTTGCTGGTGTTCGAAAGACACATTGGGGGCCTTGGATGGCTGAGATGTTGCCTAAAAGCTGCCTTGAATTCTAGGAGATCTTCAGGCCACAAAATCAAAACCAGCTCCTCTGAGTCAAAGAATGTGACTCGGAGCAGTTTAATGTTGGCTTTGAACCGCTGCTGGTAATTTACCCCCCGACTTCCCTTCCTCGCAAAATGAGCCTCCTTTCACTGGTAGGTAGGGCACATTCCTCTCTTTCTTGCTCTGAACACCCAGGGTCTATCCAGACCCTCCCCTAAGTCTTCCCAAGCCCCCTCAGGGCGGGAGCATCCTCCAGACCACAGTCTGTCCTACGGCATTTCGCAGTGCTTGGCATAAAGCCACATTCAGTTAGTACCATTTTTTAAATGCCACAAAACCATTTTAGTTCCGTACCACTGAATACTTTGCAAACATTACATGCAGTGTTAGTTGCTTTTCTTCACATGCATTAGTCACATGTGGCCACACCAGGACCTTGTAGCTAGGACTGCTCTTATGTATAATAGACTCAGTGAATCTGAGCCTCCCTGTTACAGGGAACACAGGATAATCCCCACGCAGAAGAGCTTGCCCCAAGGCATGAGAAACCTGCGGATCACCAGCTCCTCAAGCTGGTGCAGGAGCTGGACGCCGGCACCGCCGGGCTCTCTGCAGCGCTGGCCTCTTCCCTGCGCGTGCAGCTCAACTGCAAAACTGCAGAGTCTGTCGCGGGGCTGCAAACGGCCTCTGGCTCCCCTGTCTGGCCCGTTACCGAAAAGTTGGCTATGGTGGGTGCGTGCCTCAGGTGGGTCTGCGAGAGCCAAGTTTGACCCCAGAGCCAGGTTTGGCCAGCTGTGGAGTGGTGGCAGATGCAACTTTATGATCTTCAGGATCCAGGTTTTCCACCTTTACTTCTCACAGTGCAATTTCCTGATTTGACTTAGTAAACACAAACACAAACTTAGTAAACATTTCCCTTGCTAAATACCGCCTGCCCGTCCTACACGCTCACAGGAAAGTGGTGTGATACAAGTGGAATACAAACAAGCAGGTCATGATAAAATCTTTCCTAGACACAAACCGATATATTAGTCTGAAGCCTTTGCTTGTCAGAAGCTTGGAAATGACGGATGTGCTTCAGGCACCTCTCTGGAGTTTAAAGCTCCCAAGAAAGCGCTCTCGGATGCTTGTGGCCATAGACGAAAATGGAGCAGCCTGCTTCCCTATGACCTACAAGGGCTGAGAATGCATCTGCGTGGCATCAGGTAGTCCAGGTCCTGCCAAAACAAAGACAAGCTGGAAATGGAAATTTGGCCCGAGAGCAGCAGGAGCTTTAATATTATAATCAGCTGTGCAGTCCCAGACAGTTTGAGGTCATTGCCACAGCTCTTGCAGATGTGACATTTATCACACTTTATTGTTGTTGGAATCTCTCTCCGGCGCTCCTTCCCCTGCCAGCGGACCCCGTGCCGCAGATGGGAGTTAGCGGCCTCTCGCTGCAAGACCCTGGGGGATTTTCTCTTTTAAAGGGGGGCTGCTTTGTTCTCCAGCCTAAGAACTAAAAATATAGTGCTCAGGCAGAGAAAAAATCCTGGTGCGGTCTCTTCTCTTGCTGGAAAGATAAGGCTCTACCTAGAGCCCGTGGCTTCTCCCGTCGCGTTTCGTAGCGCTGCCCGGTGCGCGGAGAGCGGCAGGGGCAGGGGCAGGGCTGGCAGGAGGATGTGCTCACTGCTGCGGCTCCGCTCCATGCCTGGAGAGCATCCTCTTTTTTTCTAATTTTTTGTCTAATCCGTTCTCAATCTCTGCAGGTAGCTTTTCGCCTGGATTTTGAATTCAGCAAGTCGATTTTTCTTCAAAACATGGAGATCTATTTGACTGCCAACAGGTTAATAGCTGCATTTTGTCTCTGCTCCCTTGTCACGGCTTTGCCTGCTCTATTCGCTGCCTGGACACCACGCTGTCTGCACCGATCCTGCCTCCCGCCCTGCCGCCGCAGCTCAGCGGCTGCTGGTTTCACCGCTTGGCCCTGTGTTGCAATTGCAGCCCGAGCCGCTTTCCCTGGAACGGCTTTGGAAAGGACGGACCGGCCGCTGCTCCGTCTGTCCGTGACAGGAGCCGGGGTTTCCGTCCCCAGCAGCTGCCATCGCGCTTAGGTGATGCTGTTGGCTTCACTCCAGAGGCATCCCTCGGGGAATAACTGCGTGGAAACTGGATTGCCGTGGGTTATTAGTGTGCAACAATGAATTTGGAAGTCAGGCTATCTTTATTTATCTATATATTTATATTCATACTTTGTCTGTACATATAGAAGTGTCGTGCCATAGCAGCCAGGTTCTGCAGCTGAGCGGAAAGGGTCTCTACCCGCGGCTTTTTTATTTAGCCCTTTTCACAACTGCAAACATTCCCAGGAAAAAATGTCTCATAACACCCTGCAAAACTCTCCTCACTCACTTGCCCAGCACAGGTAAATTTTTCTGACAGCCCAGTGAAATCTCATTAGGGCTTTTTTTCATTTTCATCAATCATCATGCCAGAGGGCAGCCAAGGATTTTCCGTGCCGGGGCCGGTGCACGTGCAGGACGGTTGCGAGACTGCTGCACGCTCCAGTGAGGGTACCGGAAACCCTTCTCCAAATGATCTACATTTACGGCCTCGGGCTAATAAAACTTACTGAGCAAAATTGCTCCTCTTTATACTTTTGCCAAAAAGCAGCTGTTGAGGCTTTCCCCATGTGCTCCCGCGTGCACGAGAAGGCGCAGGGGTGCTGGCCCTGCCCGGGCTGCGGAGGAGGATGAGGAGGCTGGTGACGCAGTGCAACAGCCCCCCAGGAGCAGCACAGGGCAGAAAACCTTAACACGGTTTAAGGCAGAGCTTGCTGCGTTTACAACCAGGTTTATGTGGCCTGGCAGCCTGGGCCTGGGCCTCTGGAGCAAGCGGCCTGGAGGTCCCAGCCTGTGCGGTCACCCATGTCCCTCTTCCACCTTGGTGGGGTGGATGATGCTCCCTGTTTTAGCAGTTGCACTGGGCTTGGGGGGAGGTGTTCACAGGAGGTTGACGTGGCATCCAGTGCACGCACACATGCACCCACCCACGTCGCATCCTCCCCACCACCCCCACGGGGAACCCTCCTCAATGACCCCACGTCACGACGAGTCCCCGAATCGTGCCGTGCCAGCGGTAAACGCCCTTTTGCATGCTCCCGTCCTGGCCAGCAGCGGTGCCGAGGAGGCCAGGAGGAGCAGCCCAATGCTGCCGCGCTCCAGAGGATTCCCCCGCTTTCCTGCAAAAATAAAAGCTGCTCCGCATACACACTTTTTGCAAACTCTGACTTTGACCGTGGTGGGGAGCCGAGGGCCGAGACCCCGCCGCGGTGCCGCGCGCCCGGTTGCCTGACCGCCCCGTGCTCTGCTTGCGTTTCAGCGACAGCGAGGAGGACGAGAGCACCAAGGAGGACAACTTCGCCCTCCTGAGCTACCACCTGAAGTACGAAGCCGACCTGCTCTTCACCAGGTGCGGGCCGGGAACGGGGGGGGGTCTCGGGGGCAATTCCGGCAGCCGCCCCAGGCCACTGCGTTTCTGCCCCAAAACCGAGCAGCGGACCCCCAAGGATGCCTCGGGGGGGGCTCATTGCCACCTCTTGCCTGCACTGATACCGCTCAGCAGGCACTTACCGAAATCAGCAGCAAAAAGCAACGAGGGGCTGTGCATTTCATAACGTTTAAATGCACCAGTGCATGCAAGCGTTACTAAATCTGTGTGAGTGCTATTGTATTTTTAAGGGGAAAAACTACTTCTTGCAGATAATAATGTTCCTAACACGTGTTGCTCGGCTGGGCGGGCAGCCACACCGTTCAAAATCACCTCTCCAGAAGCGTAGCCGAAGGGAGAGCACRGAAGGGTTTCGGGCATCGACATTAGCTTAAATGCTTTCCCCAAGCGGAGTGCATCCCCTGGCCAAGGAGCCAAGGCAGCGATGATAATTTATTAACCCGATTATAAGAAAAAATGCGGACCCAAGAAGCACATTCCCTGGCACTGCCTGCTGTAATTCTTACCAGATCTTGGAGGCCTTCAGTCATTTTTTAATACTCGAGGCAGTGGGGCACAGAAAATAAAGCCACTTTATTACTCGTAATTTATGGGGGGGGGATTCTCCGTTTTAACAAATGGCAGGATCACCCTTCCCGGAGAAGGAAGAGCTTGGAAGAAAAGTAACAGCAGAAAACCCACGTTTGGGCACCTTGGGAGGACGAAGGGAAGGGTCGTTTGGAAGCTCCTGTCCGTCGGGGCGGCAGCCCGGGGGCAGCTCGCGGATCGGCTGCTCCTGGCTCCTTCCCCTCCTCTCCAGCTGCGAATATAAATCTGATTTACTTACTTAGGTTTATACGTGATGTTAAAACCGCTGATCAAGCCTTGGATGTCTCTGTTATATTAAAGACGTGAGAAAAATTACACAATGGAGGGAAAAATACTGCAGAAGCAGAATAGCGTGAAAATCCTCCCCTTTTTTTTTATTTTCGTGAGGTGCAGACAGGGAATGGTTTCCACTCGYGGAGAGGCCGGGCAGAGAGCCCTCGCTTTGGGAAGGATGCCTGCGAGAGGGGCTGGGGCGCGGGGCGGCCCCGGTCCCCCCCGCGCCCGGTGCAACCCGTTGTGCTTTCTCACGGCAGGGCATCAAGCTTGGGCTACTACGAGATCAGGTCGAACAGCTCCCTGGAGAGATACGACAGCATCGGTCCCCCGTTTCACTGCGTGTTCAAGGTGAGGAGGGGGTTTAGGAGGGCCCCCAGCGGCCCCCCGGCGAGGAGCCATGGCCTCGCGCGCGGGGCTGATCGCGACGGCGTTAAAAATCTCCCTCTGCCTCTGCAGCTGCAAAACCTGGGCTTTTTCCCCGTGGAGGGGGTCACCATCAAATTCACCATCCCCGTGGCCACCCGAGGCGGGAATCGCCTGCTGCTGCTGGCGGATTTCACTGCGGAGCAGGTAGGAGGGGGGTCCTGCCCCCCCGGCGCAGGCTGAGCCGCTGGTTGGGAGGCCAGCATCGCCCCCCCAACGCGGGGTGTGGGGCACAGGGCCACCGGCGAGGTGGGGACGAAGCCACCGCCGCAGTTTCCTTCGCACCTGCGCGGACGCCCGTGTTAACCCTGGCTCTTGCTGCCGTCCCGGGGCTTCTCCCTTCGGCGTTTGCTTGGCTGCAAACGTGGAAAATGGTAGCAGCCAAAGGGTTTCGTCCAAATAGTTCTCCGAGCTAAACCTCCCTCTGGTATTTAATGAATTCTTGAGGGTTTTTGGAAGAATTAGCTTTCTGGAACCAACCGGAGGCTCGAGCGACCGTAAAGCGGGGAGGGAGCGGGGAGCAAACCGCTAGGTATCCTGTGAGTCACGGTGCCGCGGCGGCCGCGTATGCTCCACGGCCCCGCTAATAAAACACAGCCCTCCGCGACAGGCCGTGTGCCAGGGGCTGTTTTGGGCCCCGGCCGGGGTTTGCATCCCGGCTCCGGCAGGGTCCCTGCGTCACCTGAGTGCTGCAGGGCGCACAGGCAGCCGGGGACGGCTGTCTGCCAGACCTGGTTTTGTCGGGGAAAACGCACAAAACACAGGAATTAACTAATTAATTAATTAATTTCTGCACAAGGATGCCGGACTCCTTCGGGGCAGCGTTTGCTCGGTAGGGCACAAAAATAGCCCATGATCTGCGATGCTCCGGCGAGTGCGAATTCAGAGCATCAGGAGCCGAGCGGTCCCGTGCGGACAACTCTGCCCTGYGCCAGCAGAGTCGGCCGAGGAGCCAGACTACCGTGTCTCCTCCAGAGACGGCACTATTTTAATTTTAAGAGGCTTGTTAGGAGAGCCCTGCGCTGCCCGTCACACCCTGCTCGCGGGGTATTTGCGCGGCCCCCCCCGCAAAGCTGCTCTCTGAGCCCTCCTGCTTTTCCCCCCCGAAGGAGAACGTGACCTGCAACATCTGGGGCAACACCACCGACTACCGCAGCACGCCGGCGGAGGAGGACCTCTTCCGCACGCCCCACCTGGTACGCCGCGCYGTCCGGGGCCGGAGGGGAGGGAGAGCAGACGGGAGGCGGATGCCCCTCCGGCACGCGAGCTCCCGGACCCTCTGGGACCCTCGCCGGCAGCCCGAGCTGCCGAGGGAGCCGCACCTCTGGGCGCACAGCTGGCGGTTGGGGGGGCACAGCTGGCGAGTGCACAGCTGGCAGACGTGTAATAAGGCATCAGCCTCGGCCGAGACCGCAGCTCCAGTGCTGCATGTTAAGGCAAGAGGCATGGAGCAGCTCGCAGCCCAGCTGCAGCTTCASCGCTGGCTCTCCTCCCACGCGAGCTCGGAGGCTGCTCGCGCCCGGGATGTTGGTTGCAATCCAATCTCCAAGGCTTGAGGTCTGATTCTCCCTTTTGATCACAACGTTTTCCTCCCCCCGCTTTGCTTGGATGAATGGGAGGAAAAGCAGAGCTGGCCGGCAGGGTCCTTTCATCTGCCGGCTGCGTAGCGGGGGCAACACGGGGTTTGCTTCGTCCTGGTGGTGCGGGGGGAGCCGAGCCCAGCCGCGGCTGACGGCGACGTTACCAGCACGCAAACTTCTTTTGCAGAACCACAGTAACTCCGACGTCGTTTCCATCGACTGTAATGTGAAACTTGCACCTAACGAGGAGCTGACCTTCCACTTACGGGGCAATCTGTGGATGAAGTCACTGAAAGCAGTAAGTCCTACAAAAGCACTCGTGGCCTTTGAGGAGAAATACCCCGAAGGAGAACCTGCACGATGCAAACGTGCTGTTTTTCCCTCCCACAACCGCCTTCCCTCCCAGGAAGGCCAGGCACGTGCGGCTCAGTTTGCATTTTCACGTGGTATTTATTCCATCCCCATGAGCCGGTATCCCCCTGCCCCGTCCGCATCCAAAGCCCCGCGCAGCATCGGGGGGATGCGATGCTGAGCGCTCACGCAGCCCTTTGGGGCACGATTTAGCCACGCTCACTAGCCAACCTGCAGCATCCTCCTGCCGCGGACGGGTTTGCAGGCAGAAAGCTCGACGCTGGCCCTGAGCGCGGCCGAAAAGCGGCAGCTCAAGCGCGCGTGGGAGCGGAGGTGGGCCGGGCGTGGGCTCTGCCGGGGCGGCTGCGGGCGCTCAGCTGCATCCCCGGTGCCCCCCCGGCTCTCTTTGCACAGCTGAAGTTCAAGGCACTGAAGCTCACCACGAACGCCGCCCTGCAGCGACGCTTCCGGAGCCCCTTCGTCTTCCGCGAGGAGGACCCCAGCCGCCAGGTGAGCCCCCCGGGGCGGCCCTGCTGCGGGGATGCTCGGGCGCCCAGCCCCGTCCGTGCGCGGAGGGGCCCAGTGGCGGCTTGGGCAGGTCGAGGCGGCCAGGCTGGTCCCGTCCACCCCGGTGGTGCTCCCCAAACTGCTCAAAAGCAGAGGAATCCCCCATTTTCTGTGCTCTGAGAGCGACCGCAGTGGGCAAAGCCCCTCGGCCAGCAGGGAATTGCCGGGCCCTGGGCACCCGCAAACCAGCGCTGCAGAGCCCAGAGCAGCTCAGCGCAGCTTYGGCCAGGCCAGGGCATCCCAGGCCCTGGCAGCACCCGGGTTGAGCGGTGAAAACCCGAGCAATCCCTGATGCACGGGGTGGGCAGCCTCCCCGTGTCCCCAGCATCCCCCCCATCGCACTGTCCCTACCATCCCCGGCGTCCCCACGCYGCGGCAGCCTGGCTCTTGCCCCTAGGGACAGCATGTTTTTACGCTCTTTGCCTCGCAGATAACGTTTGAGATCTCCAAGCCGGAGGAGTCGCAGATCCCCATCTGGATCATCCTCGGGAGCACGCTGGGAGGCCTGCTGCTCCTCGCCCTCCTCGTCCTCGCCCTCTGGAAGGTGAGGAGGCGCTTTTAAGCCCTGCACATCTTTTGCTGCTGCCGCTCCGTGGGGCACCGGTGTCCCGGCCGCACGCTCAGGGGCCCGGGCCGCCCCCTGCTCAGCACCGGCAGCCGCGGGGGTCCCTCAGCATCAGCCCCTGGCRTGGCTAACCCAGCGGGTCGGAGCTGGCTGTGCCGGCGGCCGAGCCGGGGTCCGGTTTTTGCGGCGCCGGTGAGCACAGGGCAGCTTTCGGCACGGCCGCTGGGCACCAAGGCGCCAAGCCAAGGAAACCCTTTCGCGCACCCGCCGCATTGAGCATCCGCTGAGCTCCCCGCGCTGTGGTTGCAAAAGCCATGGGACCAACCGGCCCCAAGCACCCGCTCCAGGCACCCAGCGGGTCGCAGGGGGCTCCCGGGGGGCTCTGCGCCGGACGGCGAGCCGGGGCCGCCCTGCTGCAGCGCTGGGGCCGGCGAGCGCGGGGAGCTGGGCTGCTCCGAGGGCTGCTCCGAGGGCTGCTCTGCAAGCGCAGCAATGCTCCGACCCGTTCGTATATCTGGGATGGGGGAGTCCGAGCCGACTGCAAAAAAAGAAAAAGAAAAAGTCAAAAAACTTCTGTTTCTAGACACCTCCCCATATTGCTTTTCCAGCACTCTTAGGATCCTGCAATGTCTCGAGGAAGTGTTAAATGTAAACCCGTTTCAGTAGTGTGTGCTGAATGTTTTAACATCAAAAAACACCTTGCTATCAAAAMGAGCTTCTGACCTCTTTTGATTGCCGTATTATTAATATTTAGGGCCTAAACTGCCTGGCAGTATCCCTTTAAAAGAAACGCGCTTCAAAGTAATCATCTGAAGTAATGGTGGGGTTTTCTTTTGTCTTTTCTTTAATTCCTACAGCTTGGATTTTTTAAAAGTGGCAGTCGCAAGCGCGATTCGGAGCAGGAACAGAGTGCCAAAGTGTTAGAGTGAGGCTTCCCCAGCGAGGGCCACTAAAGCTCGTCTAGCTGCCGCCACCTTCCTCTTAATTTACTGATTACGGAGTATATGTTCGTCTTGATGCCGAGGGATTTGTGTGCTGAACTCTGTTTGCATCGAGATGAGAATACGCCCCTTTGTGTGAAACTGCCTAAACAGTTCCCCCCAAAAAATCCAAAAATAAATGCAATTGGGTGGCCCTATGCCACGGGAGCACACGCAGCAAAGGTACTTCAAACTGGTTTTAAAATAGCTCCATCGGCCCAGGCAGGGCCAGCGGGGCGGCCTGGGCGCGCGGCCCGAGGACGGGGCGAGCAAATCGCCCGTGAGCCCCGCGGCGGGCGCGGGGACCTCGGAAAAGGCGAGCTGCCCGGCGCGGCGCGTCCCGGCTGCCCGGGGCTCCCTGCAAAGCCGCAGGTCGTCCTGCCTTGGCGAAACGGAGCAATCAAACGGAGATTTTTAATTTGCCTTCTTTTTAATGCACTGAATACAAATAATAGCAAATTAAAGCACCTTAATGCAAATCTCCGGTGTCCAGCTGTATATACTTATTCTAAGAATATTTACCTGTTTAAACAAAAAAAAAAATCAAAAAATTAAAAAAAAAAAAATCAAAACCCAGTTTGAAGTGTTTTCTACAAACTGAACGGTTTCAAAGAGCATGTGTCTAGCAGGAATCCGAACATGTATTATAATTGTATATACTTGGTGTAATGCAAAGCCGAATGGTCAGTGCTGTTTGACAAAAATCTTTCTTTTTGCATAACAGAATTATTTATGCTAATATTAATTTTATGGATGAAAAGAAAGCATATGTCCACCTGATGTGTAATGAAGTTTGTTAAATACTGTCGCAGTATTTTTTAAGGATTAAAGATACAGTATTTTAAAAAATAATAGTTTCCAATACGGTTCTGTGTTAACTCACGTCCGCCAGTGCCCGGTTCGTCAGTAGGTGAAATGTTCGTGTCCCGCTCAGACGGGGCGGAGAGGTCGGGATTCCCACCTGGCTCCCCACGTACTTATTTTGCTGGAAAAGCCTTTTGCAGAGCAGCTTCTTTTAAAGGGACACTGCCAGGCGGGAGCTCACGTTGGCAAGTCAATAAATGGAGATGGGGGAGGAAAAAAAAAAAAAAAAAAAAAATCCAGTTTTCACTGCTGACATCCTCAGCTTGAATGGAAATTATTAACATCACTGTTTCTGGCTGACTCTGGATGCCAGCTTGGGTCTCGGGCCACCCTGGGGAGCCGAAATGCCAGCGTAGGGGTCCGGGGAGGGACCGGGAGGGGGGGGGCAGCTGTTTCGCAGCCCCATTTTGGGGGGTTTTGGTGGGATTCGCTCCCGTGGATTCATTACAGTACGGGGAAGGGCAAACGCTCCTGCACCCAGCTAGCGCAGCCCGAGAGATCGAACTTTGCAGATCCGGTTTTCTCCCTCTTCATGCACAAGCAGTTTTCACAGTGCCACTGGAAGCACACAAGCAGGATACTGCAGGTGTCTTTCCAGCATTTTATTCAAGAAAAAATTAGCAATTGCTTTCCAAGGGATGCCTGAAAGGGGCTCAGCTAGTGGTGCCGTGGAAGAAAGACATGTGTTTCCCTTTTTGGCTAGCAGCTCCCCTCTGCTACGCTGCTCCCCCCTCCCCAAGCTTTAAATAGCTGAAAAGAAAATGCCTCAAGGTCGGAAATCAGTAGGGCTGGAGCTTGCACCAGGGCCGGCCCCGCTGCCGGCTTTTCGGCCACTTGCAAAGGGCTCCCAGGCGGCTCYGCAGGGATGCRGGCAGCTCYRCAGGGATGCGGGCTCGGCGGATGCYGGGCTGCCCCGGCGGGCGCGTTGCAGAAGGAAAAGGGAAAGGCTGCCCGCGCGCCCCGCGCCAGCCCCGCAGCTGCAGCAAGCTATGCAAATAGCGTGCTTGTATACAGGGGCCGTGAATGCGGTTAAATATTTGCCTCTACTTCTGTAAACAYGGAAATACTGGGAAATATAATTTTAAGATTTGTGTATATGGTCTTAATTTTCGGTTAGTTATTCCCGGGTTGTTTTTAAAGCGCGCTTACTCCATGGYGATTGTGAAATGCAGCATAACAGGTCCAGAAACAGCTGCGATTTCCTCGGAAGGCTGGAAAAAGCAGCGGTTTCCATGACTTTGTCCCCTTTCAAGCTGTCACAAGCAGATGTTGCCCCTGCGCCACGTGCCTCACCGGTTTGGGATGGTTAAGRGCAGCAAGGCACAAACATGGGATGAGACCGGGGTGCTGCTGGTTTAATGTTTGCGATGGTAGTTTAGCTTGTGTCTCCCTGGTGCCAGTTCTRGTTTTGCTAAAAACCTTTGGGTGAGTGAGCCTGGCTCTAACACGCTGCAGTATGTGCGACCGCTGCTGCTTACTGCAGCCTGGTGAGCTGCTGCACAAGAAATTGGGGGGTTGCTCGTCCTTCCCATCCCTCCCACCAAGACTGGCCTTGACGCTGCCGGCTCGGGCACATGCCAGGACTACATAGACATGTTAGTGTGGTGTTTCATCCCTTTCATCTGCAGAGCTGAAAGCAGAGCACACGGGCAGCCGTTGCCTCTGGGTGAAGCTAAGTGGCTGCTGCTGGCTCAGGGACCACCGCCGTGGTCCTACAGCGTTTGACTTGGGGTTTGGTCTCCTCGTCTGCTGCCCCACAGCAGCACCTGGTCCTTCACGGCTGCTTTTAGCATCAYCTCATGGTGCAAAGAGCTTCAATGCTGCAAGAAGCCATTAGACCAGCTTTTTAACATGCTCTTCGCCGTGGCCTCAGGACTCGTGYCCCAGCTGCAGGACTACAGCAGCAGTGCATTAACTAACACAGTATTWAAAGGCAACTTTGCAGGGAAGACAGGGATGTGCACGGATGGAGCTGAAGCAGCAGTTGCCATTAGCATAGTCTGTTGCTTTTTCCTGCTGCTGGGGCTGCAGTGCCAATTTTGCCCYGCAAAGGGCTTTGCTGCTGCAAAGTTTAGTTTCCACCAGCTTCCCTCCTGCTGCCTCGCAGGGACTAGGAAGGAAAGATGCATTTTACTAGACTTCAGCACGAAGCAGGAGGGCACCAAGCAGCGCCTGCACCGGCCGCTGAAGGCCCAGCACAGAAATCCCCCGCCCGGGCCGTGCACAGGGGCCGGGCTCGGTGCAAAGCCCGGCGGATGCCCGAGGAAGCAGCCGCCTTGGCAGGACCAAGTGCCGAARGCGGTCAGCGTGCCGGGCTGCTGGGCTCAGCCAGGCTTCTGCAGGTGCAAGGAGAATAACCTTAACGGGAGTGTTAGCTAGAAAGCGGGCAATACTGCTTGGAAGTGCTTATCGAATTGGATTTTTTTCTCATAAAAATTCACATTTTTTTTTTTTATCCCCACCAAAGGCCGGGTGCTTGGGAGGGGGCAGCCGCAGAGGCCCCGTTGGCACCTGGCAGTGCCGCGGTCCGAGTGCCACCAGACTCTGCGCCTTGCCGAAAGGTGCCCGTAAAGGGGCGACAGTCCTCCGTCCTCAAGCCCAGGTTAAAACGCAAAGAGGATTTTTAACTACGTAACTGAGAACTGAGTTAAAACTACTGCGAGTTTATTTACACCAACAGGTTTTCATCGGTTTAATTGGAAACAGCATAGGCAACTTGGTTGCAACATGAGCTCTGGGTCACGATTTCCCACCCGGGTTGGCCGATGCTTGCACCTGAGCCACCAAAGGCTTAAGGAAAAAAAATATAATAATAAACTGAGTTACATTGAGGGCTCACTTCACCATTTGACCCAGATTAAATGTGTGTGTTCTCTGTTCTCATTTTCTTCAAATAACAGTTTAATTCTGCAGGTTGACATATTCTAAACAGGATTAGTTTTAAGTAGCTCTGGAAGACCGAGCGGGGACCGAGCGGGAACCCTGGGCTGAGCCGGGGCGTCGGGGCTGGTGCCGGCAAATGGGCACCACTGGCACCCGAGATTAAAGGAATCAAAGTGGTGAATGCTCAAAACAATGACCAGGAGATTTTGATGCAAATTTTAGATTATGTATATAACTATATGTATATAACTATTATGTATATAACTCCCAGGCCTTTTTTCCTGTAGGTATTTGAGCTAGTCCATACTGTGCACATTTAGCCTTAGAAAAGGCCTATATACCACCAACAGAACAGGAATAAATGGATCAAGCAAGGAATAAAATCCTATTTATAAGTCATCAGTATGACCACAAGGATTAAATAAAGGGAGAGTGAAAAAAAACCCCAACCGAATAACCTCTTTGGGGTGACCGATCCCCACAAACGGCCGCAGTAAAAAGCAGCTCTTCAGCAGCAGCACAGCTCGTGCCAAACATCCCAAATTGGAGTCAGTCCATGTGAAAAAAAATGTGAGACTCGTTTTTAGGAAAAAGTCGCCTTTATTAAGGTGCGTGCTGGCTGCTGCTTGCTGCGGTTGGGGCCCGTGGAGCAGAGCTGAGCCGTTGTCCCCTCCGCGCCGGAGACGCGGCAGCCCGCGGAATAACCGCGTTAAGACCTGCGATTTCCAGGCAGCTGTAACGAGCAGCCCGGCACCTCCAGGCCTCACCCCGCTCCTCTCCCCGGGAAAGGAGCATCCGTGGGCCTTGTGCACATTTTCCTAAGGGCTTTAAGTAACTCGCCCAAGGAGCACGCGCACCCTTCGGCTCTTAACACCCGGGAAAAATCTCCGTACTGGGGAGAGGGAAGGTGCCAGGATGCTGGGAGCCGAGACGGCCGTTTTCCGCAGGGATGCAGCCGGGGACTGCGAGAAAGGGGCTGCCCGGACCGCCTTCTCCTGCCCCTTGGCCACGTGTTTTTACTGCCACAGCAAAGGTAGCGAGGGGCAGGGGCACGATTCCACCTTCCCCCTTTGCAGATGCTCCAACCCGCCTGCCTCGGACCGGGACAGAGAGCAGGGACCACCACCACCTCAGTGCCCCCGGGCAGGCCTCCCCCCTGCACAAAGCGCTTTGCAAACTGCTTTCGGGTAACGGCATCCTCTCTCCCCAGGTCTTCACGTACTGAAATCATCCCCGGAACAGCACGAGCAAAGAGGAACCTCGGAAAACACACTGCAACGGAGCCAAAGCTGGGAGAGGATCGGCGCACGAGCTGCAGGCAGCGAGGAAGCAGCAGCTTTCCCAGAAGATGGTTTGGTGTAACAATTTTTTCTTATTAAAAAGCAGAATTTGGGGAGGAGGAGCTTCCTTTACCTTATTACCACCTACAGATATTTCAAACATGCACGTTTGTTCCAAGAACGGTTTTATGCAGGTATTTCACAACACAACACTTAGATTCTTCTATATGTCAGAAACAGATCCTGAGAAAACCAGTGCAAGGAAATACTGTCTCAATCAATCGTACAGCAATGGGTAATTATTTCCATTAGAGCAATTGAGAACGCTTTCTGTTATCTACTACCTCTACAACAAACAGCATTAGTCACTGACAAGTGTTCGGCCTTCTCCCTTCTTGTCAGCCACTCTCCCACGTCAAACAGATCCACGGACCACTGCGTCTCATTTTTAACCACATGCACGTTATGAATTACAGACGTGCATACGTAAAAAGGAACAGCAGGGTATCGGAGGGCTGCTTGAGGCATGGGGCGTAGCATAACAGAAGACTCTTTTTTTTCTCTCCAACACGTGCACATCGATTCACATATTGGTTGTTTTTGACTGACGTCAGCTACCAGCAGCGCGACGGAGCAGACTCCGTCTGGCGCGCCTTCTCACGCCGCTCGCGTTGCAGGTTCAGAGCTTTAGCCATAATGGACACGATCCCAAGGCGGGAGATTAAGAGCATTTACCAGTTCATGAGATGAGCCACAGTGAGTTAAACGTTTCTTGCGTTTCCAACAGTCATGCTAAAAATCACCACGGTACAGTCCCAGAGACGCACAGGGCTCCAGCTTTCCTTCAGAGCGATACGTTTCAGACCGCAGGAGGAAGACACGGAGGATAACAGTTTACAGGAACACTAAAACCTTCCTAACTGTGTACGAACATCCACTTGTTGCATTAAGGCCCCAGGTGGCTGAATTTGGCTTTGCCATTTTGCCCGACGTTCAACTGCAAGAGTCAATTTTTTTTTATTTATGCTGTAGTCCAACCTACCTGAGATATAAATAGCAGACACATTTCCCATTTCAGGAGCTAGTTTCATTCTAGCAAAGTTTGCAGTTTAGGAGACAATATTTCTAAAGCTTTTCCCTTTAAGGAGACACGCTAGCCAACGCTTACAGCACCGTACAGTCTAAGCAGTGCTATCCTGCTTGGCACTAGACAAAAACTAGAGTTACAAACTAATTCCACATTCAATGTTTATTTATTTGTAATACAAATAGAAACGTGTGCCCAAATCTCGCCTTAAAGTTCTACTCAGATTGTTTAAAAAAACCTACAGAACATTCTTTCATCTTCTGACAGTTAAAAAGCTGCATTTAAAATAAACAGTTTTCAGTAGCCTGTCAAAACAAGTGACATTTTACTGTTGGAGTATCTGCAACTTCTACCAAGGAGAAGTACTTTCTCAAGCAACAGTTTTATTATACAATCAGTTGCTTATCATAGAAGATCTTAGGATAGGACAATTTTTTAAAAATCAGTTTTAATAGAGATTATCATAATGAAAGGAGTAAAAATCACGGAAAAATTCTCAAGTCCAATTCAGGGAGGCACAGACTCCACGCTTATTGGAAAACCCAGTTTCGAGCAGTATCGCGCTCCAAAGGAAGACTCTCTTTGGCGACAGACTACTCCATTAGGAAGATACAGCATTTGGAACCCAAGAGTGCAGTTTTACATACTTTGAATCAAAAAGGTGCATGTTCATCATTAAAATAACAAGTTAAAAGCATCTTTGAAATGTTGGGACACACACAAACACAAATACCCTACAAGTTTTCTAGGTATCCATGCATGATCTTTATATATGAGCAACTTAGCTACATAAAAAGAAACCATGATTCTGGTTCATTTAGATCAATGTGCAAGTTCCTTTCTCAGAAGTTATTCAACACTTACTGTAGTATCGTAAATGAAGAGCTCGATAATTCAACTGTTCTTAGATGAACATACCCATAGTTGAACTGAAACCTGTATTTCCTAACAGAGCATTCCATCCTTCTGTAGCTGTTGATAACTGCTGTTCAAATTTTAATTAAAAATAAAATAAAAATTTAAAATGTTACCAACATCTTCAGCATTAACTGAAAGGCATAAAAAACACGGTGAGGTATGAGAGCAATGGGCTGCTCTGAGTGTGGAGACTTCACTTTTAGCCAACTACCACGTAATTTCCAATTGTTTTTTCTCACCTCACTCCAAGATTTAAAACTTGCAAAGCTACTGCATCGGTAACATGGTGACAAGGGCTTTCAGAGGTGCCTTTGTAAATAACTACTTAAAGCACTTGACTGCAAATTGTAGGTGAAAATGTATATTTGAAACAAAGTATTTTGCACCAATTACATTTGTATTCCTTTCATTTTGTTTATAAAACAAGAGATAACAAAGCAAATTTTTAATCAAAAAAAAAAAAAAGACCAAAATCTCGAACATCAGATCTGATTACAGAAAAATTATGTGGCTTTTTTCCCCCCCAAGATCTGCATAAGAACTGAGGCTGAAGACTGAATGCAAAGGAACCAAACAAATGAAGAATGGAGAAAAACAAATCTCCGTATACATATGTATTCTGTCGTCTGCAGTAGATGTCTTCACGGAATAGCACCACCATGAAAGATTTTATGTAGCCTAGTGAAACTTCACAAACTCTTCCAGAGTTCTGGGGATCTGGTTTTGGTAGCTGATGTTATAGATCCGTACTGCTCGGGCAGCCAGGCACTTGAGACTCAGCTTCATTTGAGTTTTAAGGAGTATTTCAGACACCCCTGTTGTACTTTTATCGAGAGGAGTTTTCTTCTGCTTGTTCGTCATGTCTGTATGCGCCCCAGCCTCCACCAGGCTAATGATGATGGAATGCAACGTCAAGAAGTCGCTGATGGGCCTGTGGTACTGGACGATGATGTGGAGCGGGCTATTTCCTTCGTTGTCCACCGCATTCACATCAGCCCCACAGTCTAGCAAGAGTTTTGTGACAAGCGCGTTGGGAAAGCTGCAGACGTCATTCGTGTGGAAGTCATCCACCGGCGTGCTGGAATTGACAGCATGATGCAGCAAACTGGAGCCATCCCGAGTCCTGGGATCGAGATGGATCAGGTTATAAATTTGTTTGTTGATTCGCGACTGATCCTCTTCGCTGCACTGGGTCTTCGTAGAGATGCAGACTAAGTAGAGGAAGGTGAAAATATTGCATTCGTAGTTGTCCATGGCTGTGTGGATGTCAGTGTCTTGGGTGGTTTTGATCCTGGACATTCCTTGTTCTATTTCCAAGACGCTGCACCTCAGAACGCTCTCGATGTCCTTGGCTTTAACGGGCTCGTTTAAGTGTATCATCTGAGAAAACACTTGAGCAAACCTCAGGAGATCCTTATGAGTATTCCTATTGCCTTTTTGCCTTAAATGCAACGCATGGAGCCATAACTTGATACACTGTTCAAACTCCATGTTATCTGCATAAACAGCCCCACGGTAAATAATGGGGTGAGAAACATCGATATTGTCCGAGCCCAGAATTCTTTCACGCACAATGAGGCCTTCCATGTGAAGGGCATCTCTGTCCTGCCTAATGGACTCTAATTCCTGAGGAGTTCTGCATTCAGTTCTGTTTCCATAAGCTTCAATTTGTGGAAGAACTTCTTTTTCAATTATATTCTCGCTGTCTCTGTACCTCTCCAGCATTGCTAAATATAAATAGTGATAAGTCTTCATTATATCATAATTTTCTCTGTCGTTTGCAAACGAGGCACCCAGAAGTTCCAAAGCTTCGATCCTGCTTCTTCGATCGCAGTCGGCGTGGGCAAGCAGCAGCTCCACGACATCTGCCTTGCAGCTCTCGGCAGCTACTTTGAGAGGAGTCATCCCGTGGCCGTTCACCATCATCGCTGCCTTCCACTTGACCAGCTCCCGCACTATCTCCAGGTGGCCAGCTTCAGCTGCAAAGTGCAACGCAGTCGCACCGCAGTGGGCTTTGGCATTGGGATCGGCGTGCTGCTCGAGGAGGTACCTCACCACATCCGTGTGGCCCTTGTAAGCCGCGATCATAAGGCAAGTGTTGTCGTACTTGTTGGCAATGCTGATGTTGGCATTGTTTTCTACCAGGTATTTAACAATGTCCAGTCTGCCATCAAAACACGCAGCCCGCAGGGGAGTGGAATTGGTCACTGTAGTGTGGTTCACATTGGCTCCGTGACTAACGAGCAATTTGACAACTTCGAAGTGTCCAGCTCCTGCTGCACACCAGAGAGCTGTGGCTCCATCAATGACAAAGCTGAAAACGTAAAGACAGAAAGAAGCAGTTATACTGCTGTGTTTTAAAGAGAGCTGATTCTTTAAAAGACAGCTGAACCATATGCAAAGAAGCACATACCTAGCCATTAAAGATATTTTATAGCCATCCTGTTTTTATACTTGAAGGAATTTACCCGAATGGCCAAGGCAAAAGAATGAGACTTATCAAGTACACAGACCTCCTTAAGGAAGAAACCTTGGAAGTTGAGACTTCAAAGCAGCCAGAGGGTTTAGCCACATTTTCCACTCGCGCTTCCTGGGCTGCTTTGAAGATCCCACCTCAAGCTCCAGCCCCCAGCCCACCCAGGCCTCCGGAAGAACGGTTACGAGAACTACCGTCAATTTGATCTCGCCTGTGAGAAACGGACACGTTAGAGGGAAAATTTAAAGTTCACGTATTGACAAAAAGAGAACAAAACACAGATGTGAATAAAGGTGTAGCTATACAATATACTGGCTTTGGCAGCGAAGCTGGCTTAAGAAGTTCATATCCTATCGCTTGCTCTCTGCCCCGTGCTGCCATTTGCCACCCCTTCCGCTGTGCCAGCGTCTGAGAGACCACACTGTAAGCCAGATCAGCAATCTGTCTGAGAAAAAATAAAAAAGCAGAGGTTATTCTAAGCAGTTTTGTTTCAGAGATCTGGTTTACATTATGGCTCTGTAGACAGCTTACTGGCACTCATAATAAGCGGACAGTTAGCTTTAGCAAAGGAATCACAGTTTCTTAAGCTGTTTTCATTCCCAGATCCAACATGTTGCATAATTACAAAGATAAAGGCTGATGTTCTTTCCATTCCACCACGTCTTTGAAGCAGCACTTATATGCAGAAACAGGAGGCGTTCACACCGCAGTTAATATGCACTCAAAGCACATCCCAAACCACAGAGGAAGGACAAATATCTTATTTCCACATGCCCACACGGTCACGTTTTCCAAAGTTAGAACACTGTAACACACCAACTTAATTTTAACAGTGATTTTTATCACTTCACAAAACTCTGTTGCAGCCTAGGAGGAACAGTTGCGTGGCTAGTTGTAGCTCCAACACCCCTAGGCAATGCTTCAGAGGCCACGTAAAAGCTCTGGAATGCAGAAATGTCTACAGAGCAGATGTGGCTACCTTTAGTCACAGTAAGAAGTTATTTATTTTGCAAAATAACCACACCAAAGCACTTTTATACTAAAATAGGAGTAGAGATCTCAGAGTCAGGACCTAAGATTTGTTAACTAAGTACTTTATAGGTGTGCTACAGGTATATATATTCACAATTCCAAAGCTTGGAGGCAAAACAAGTGGATTTTCTGTGTCATTTTATGACAGGAGGAACGAAAATAATGCCAGCTGTGATCTGGGGACACGTGCCACCTCTCTCCTCACCAGGCTGCCCCCCCTGCTCCGGCAGAGAAGAGGTGATGGCACACTGCGCCCACTGTGCCTCAAACAACGCTTCCTTTAATCTCCATCAGGCAGCGGCTCTGGCAAGCAGAGCCACCAGCCCGTCGATGCCCAGCACTAGAAGAGAAAATGCAGCAGCAGAGCGGGGCCCTCTCTACCACTTCCTGCCAGCAGAGGCCCTTCCTCTGCCTAAAATCAGCACAGACCCCCTCGCCCCAGCCATTCCCAATTTCTGTTCGGGAAAGGAGGGCTGGAAGAGAATAGGAAGAAACCACACAAGCAAGTCAGCCTCTCCCCCTTCACTCAGCATATGAGAATCAAGTGAGTTTTCCTTAGTTAGGTGGAGCTACACAGACGCAACTGCAGCCCATCAAGCAGGAGACAGATGGAAGTCATCAGCGGGGACCCACCACGAGTCCTCTGAAGTGAGCTCTCCTTTCTAATACCTGCAGCGTGCAGTAAGCAACCTGCAAAACCTGAAGCTGTTCGTAAGACGATGTAGCTTCATGATTAGTCAGCCTCACTTTTAAGAATCACAGATGAGCAAGTACTTGCTGAGCGCTGTGGGAGATCTTAAGAACAAGAGAATGGCGCTAATGAAAACAAAGTTCAGGAATGTGTAAATACAACAGCCTGCAGTTGCAACCTGAGGACAGGTAGCATCGCTTCAAAAGCTGGTAACTCTTCAGTACGTAACATTCACTGTACCAAAATACGCACGTGAGTGCTGTCAGGAAGTTAAAATTCGTTTAGAAACAGGCTTGCTGCAATGACCTAACCACATTTCGCAGAACAAACTCATTTACAAATGTGATTTGACAACACAGCGTCTACATGCAGATGTTGGCTACAAGAGCGAGCTGCTATCAGCAGTGAACATTTCCTTCTTTTCCTAAGCGTGCTGGCCTGCCACAACAAACACCCCGGCGTGCCATGCGCCTGGACAACCCGTCTTCAATCAGCTCCCTGAGACCAGAAACTGGCCTTTTCCAAGAACAGGAGCACAAACACCACTGTGCTGGCCCCATCCCAGTTGGAAGCAAAGCATTCCCTTCCTCCTGCCTCCCTCTGCTGTTTCGGATGGACGGTACACTTTTCTTCGCCTCCCATCTCAAAACGTCACGTATTACCCCGGGCCATCCGGCACATGGGTTTTCAGCGGCAAAGGAAGGGGCGATCCCTGTGCAATCTGCACATTTGTCCAAACTGGACATGGAAAAAGGCGCAACAGGAGCAGGCAGAGGCCTAGCTCTCACCGGGCGGGCAGCCAGCCCTCACCCTGCGCTCACCGGGCCCCCAGGGACGCCGAGGCCCCCGCGGCACCGGGTGATGTCACAGAGCGGCACGTTTTGGTGCAGCCGGGGGGAAAAGGCACCTGCCTACCGCGGCCCCCGGCTGCGGCGAGGCCGTCATCCCTTCCGTAACCTCCGCTGGGGAATTTCGGAACTACAAAGGCACCTACGGCTCCTGTGGCCACGTTACAAACATCAGCTGAGGGAGCGGTGGTCTGTAAGGTGCTCTGGTGCCCGCACAGCTGCTCGCGGCTTTCCTGGCCACTGGCTGAGCAATAAAAAGAGGGTGATTAGCTTTGGCGACTCACAGGACGGTCGCGAACGCACTGGAGGCCGGGCTGAACTAGGCCCTTCGTGTCAGCGGGCCCGGCCTGGAAGGAAACGGGGCAAGGCGAGGCGCTCTACGTACCCGTCGAAGCGGACCGTGCCGGTCTGCTGGGTCTGCACCCGGTAGTGCTCCAGGAGCAGGCGGACCACCTTGGTGTGGCCGTTGCGGGCGGCGATGATGAGCGGCGTGGAGCGCTGGCCGCCGTGCTGGCTGACGTAGCCCAGCAGGTACTTGATGTCGCTCTCGGAGCGGTTGAGGAGCAGCGCGGCCAGGGTCAGCACGCGCCCCTCGCTCGCCGCCTTGTACACGTAGCCCGCCAGGCCCTCCATGGCGGCCTCCTCCTCCTCCCGGCTCCGGGCCCGCCGCCCGGGCCTGCCCGCCGCCGCCGGGGCCACGGCCGGGGCGGCCTCTCCCTCCTCCTCCTCCTCCGTCCTGCCTCGGTGCCCGGCGGGGGGCACATGCGGCCCCCTCGGGGCGAGCCGCCCCCCGGGCCCGGCCAGCCCCTCCGGGCCGGCGGCGAGGCGGGGGAGCCCCAGCGCCCACCGCCGCCTCAGCCGCCCCGCGAGGCCCGGCTGCGCCCGGGCCCCCGGCCCATCCCCGGGGCCGCCCCCGCCGCGCAGCTCCCCCGGGCCCGGCGCCGGAGGGGGGACGCGAACCCGCGGCCTCAGCGCGCGGCGGCGCCCCGCGCACCTCCCGCGCCCCGTACGGGGGCCCGCAGGGGCCTGCAGAGGGCGAAGACGCGGAACGCGCCCCGCCTCCCCACAGCGGGCCGCGCTCCGGTCGGGCCGGCGGACGGGGGGCGCCGCTACGGGTCGCCGGAAGGGACGCGCGGCCCAGACGGGCGTCCCCGGGCCGCTCCTCCCCCCGCCGCCGCCGCCGACTCCGGAAGCGAACCCGGAAGCGGCGCGCCGCGCCCGCCGCCCCCGGGAAACAGCGGCGGCGCAGAGGCGTTCCGGGGCGGGCCGACGCCGCCAGGCCGCGGCCGCCCCCGCCCGCCCGGCCCCGGGGCGAGCACCGGCTCCTCAGTTCCCTCCCGCCCTGTGGGAGACGGGACTCAGCTCCTCAGCGGGCGCCCAGCCGGGGAGGGACAGGGGTTCATCCCTGGCCACCAGGCGTGAAGCCCCCCGGGAGCGACTCCCCTCCCGTCACCCCTCCACAGCGTCGTGAGGCCCCTCTCCAAGCCGGGAGCAGGACCGAACCCGTCCGCTGCCCCGTCTCCCTGCTTTGCACAGAGCATCTCTTTTCCAGAAGCCCTTCGGAGCTGCGCCGCGCAGTGGCTCCTCACGCGAGACAAATAAATGGTGTTGCAAGTAAGGCAATACGCTAATTGCACTGCTGCCCGTTACGTGCCATTGTTGTAAGGGGGATACGGTATCGGCCGTATTAATAGTTAATCTAAAATCATGCAACTAGAGCCCCTGCGCTTTGTGGAAAGTTTCGTACAAGCGGGGCCATGCATTATGGATGGGAGCAGCGGCCCGGCTGCGCGGGAGGCAATTGCCAAAATGAGGCCGGCGGAGACGGGAGCAGCGCGAGTCAGGACACGGTCAGCTCGGACTTGTTCAGTCAAGAAGGATCAACTTTGAACAGTCACGTAAACGTGTACAGCACAGCTCAACAACCCCGGTTCACGCTGAGTGGCACCTGTCTCTGTTACTTCAAGGATCTCCTCCACTTTTCACGGAAATTATTTTTTTCCAACAAAAGCTGGGGGCATCCAAGCGCTGCTCCTGTTCTCCGCTCTGCTGGCAGAAAAGGTGCGACGAGGTTCCTTTTGAAGAGCGCTAACGCAGCCGCTGTCCCTCCTCAAGAGCATCGCTCTGAGCACAAATTAAGGTTTCCGTTCCGCAGCTTCTCGGAGCCTCTGTGGGAAACTACTCATTGCAGTCTGGACCACGGTCTGCCAGTGTGAAAGCTATTACACAGCTCCAAATTATTATCCACAGTTACCGTCTCAACTCGGTAGAGTGACACAGCCAAGGAAACAGAAATACTTATTTATCAGTGTAATTACTGCTAATAATCTCAGCTAGGAGCTGACCCTGAGAGGGCTTCGCTCTGTGCGAGCCATCGCTTCCCAGCACGCTCAGCCCTCAAATGCCGAAGTCTGTCTCGTTACAGGGCCTAGGAGCAGGGTCGGAAGCTGAAGGGAAGTATCAGGGCATCAAACCGCTTAGTCCATTACACACCCCTTTCCCTGACAAGCAGCACGTCTTAGACTGTATATTCATTTAAGGAGCTCTGCTTGCCTCAAAAGCAGACACAGCTCCATTTTAGACCCTCAAATATAAGCCCCAGGGGGTGCAAATGCTTCGCTGCCTCACACTTCACCTTACCAGTAAAAAGCGAGCACTGTTTAGTCCTGACTTGATAGGATTTGACAAACATAGGGCAACAGTGAACCGAGCACGGCCAGGAGCAGCACCACCAGCTCCTGCCTTGCTGGAACAGTCATTCCCTCTGCGCTGCCTCCGGCGAGGGCAGGCAACCGGCCTTGCTGGACTTGCAGCTGCATGGAAAAATACGCCAGACGGGTCTATCAGAACAAACCCAGCACAAACAGATGCAGAATTCCTCCCGTGCTTGGTTCTGTCCTTTCTATGTTTAGAGCTTTGAGATAAGAGGACTGAATGGTCCTTGTGTTTTACACCGTTCAGGTGCAAAACGCTTTTCATTGCAGAGGTAGTGGGAACGAGGCACACCACACTGAGTGATTTGCTCGTGGCAATAAGCCAGATCCGTAGTGATGTTTTACTACCATATTTCAATTAAACCTTACACTTAAAGTGATGCGGTGATTGCGTGAGACAATGCGTATTTTCCACGTTATTGTCTGTTGGCCTTTATTCACCTTTGAACGTGCTGGCTGGAAGGTGAGGACTCACCTAAAGACAGCGGAGGTTCGAGCCAAACAACACTCAAAGCGTTAAACATCATCCTTCTCCCCTTCCTGTTTTAAAAATAGCAAAGATTATCCAAGCGTGCTTTGGCCAGGGAAAGCGGATAAAATAAGCCGCCCAGATTTCCCGTGCGGCGGCTCGGCCACGGGGGCGGTTTTGGCCTTTTTGCCCGGTTATGTAGCTGAGGAACCGCAGTCAGAACAAGCTCCTCCATGTTGCTCGGCGGGCTCCCGTGTCGCGGGGGGGGTTCGGCGGGGATATTTGTTATAACGTCAAGGCGACCGGGTGCGCAGCGGCGCCACGAGCCGACAGGCCTCAGCCGGCC
>PTFA01000231.1:1474383-1578184 GCA_003342895.1 Casuarius casuarius
CCCCCCGGCTCTTCCAGTGCCCCCCAGCTCCTCATCTAGGGCCCCCCAGCTCCTCCTGCATCCCTGGCTTTATCCAGGGTCCCACTGCCTTGTCCAGTATATCCCGGCTCTTCCAGTCCCCCCCGGCTCATCCTGGGTGCCATAATCGCATCCCCTTCCCCCTCTGGCTCTTCCAGGGTACCCCAGCCAGGGCCCCCCAGCTCCTCTTGGGTTCCCTGACCTCCTCCAGGGTACCACAGCCTCGTCCAGGATATCCTGGATCTTTTAAGGCCCCCTGGCTCATCCCAGGTACCACAACCTTGTCCTGGGCCCCCTGGCTCGTCCTGGGTTCCTTGACCTCACCCAGAGTACCACCACCTTGTCCAGGATATCCTGGCTCAAGAGGGTGCCCCGGCCTCATCCAGGTGCCCCAACTCATCCACAGCACCCCATCTTATCCCAGTTACCCCAGATTACACGGAGGAACCCAGCCTGTCCAGGGTTTCCCCAGCCCTCTCCAGGGAACTACAGCTGATGCCCCAGCCTCATCCACGGTCCCCCAGCTCACCTGCACTTCTCAGGCTCAAACAGGGAGCTACAGCTCTTCCAGGGTGCCCAGCTCATCCGGGATATCCTGGGTCATCCAAGCAACCACCAGTTACCCAGAGTTCCTCCAGCTCATCCAGGGTGCCCCAGCTTCACTGGCTCTTCCAGGGTACCCCAGCTCATCCAGGGCACCTCAACTTGTCCAGGGCACCCCAGCTCTTCCTCTGCCCATGAGGTTTGGACCATGCGCGTGGGTAACGCAGCACAGCCATAACCCCTCTGCTCACAGCACCACGGAAGAGCGATTTGTTGCACAGCCAGGATAAAGCGGCTGCTTTTCCTGTAGGGAGGTGAAGGTTTGATGGTGCTGGAGTGTTATTTGGTGGAAAGGCTTTAGTGGAGTTGTTCTGCAGAGGAGAATAATCTTCAGACATCAAGATGAAAGCACAGCCAGAGCATCCCTGTGCCGAGTACCACCAGGCGTTAATGCATTTTAGCATTCACCAGAATTGCTGTTTAATTTTGCTTTGTCATGCAAAAGTTAAAAATAGTTGCACTTAATTCAACACTTAAAGCTTTTCATGCTGCTTTTGTGCTCACTTCGCAGCCGCTGACAGCCTTCTTACAGGGATGCGCCAAGTTTTGTTAATGATGCTTTGCCTTTCTGTACTGCCTCCTCCTCCGTTTGGAGTCTCAACTTTGTTGTTACTCCACAGATCTCAAACCCGAGAAATGCACCCTCAGCCAGGAAAGCACAGGCTACAGGCAGGGCCACAGACTTGGCTTCTGTCCCCCGCTTCTTCAGAAACCTGGTGTATGACCCCAGATATTTGGCCCATTTCTCCATGCTTTATTTGCTATCTGAGTTTCTGCTTCTCGAGGCAGGGTCTTTGACCACTGCACAGAGCAAGACTGTCCTTTTCCAAGATCACTTGGAACATGCTCTTTCCTCTAGTCTTACACAATTTTTGAGGGATGGTTGGGGGGCGGGGGGAAAACCCACTCAACAGTACAAAACTGGGGTCATTGACCGTGCTGGACCACAGCAGGCTGATGCTTTGACTTCTGTTACTAGGCATGGAGCAGTCAAGAATGAAGACACCTTCAAGACTTCTCAATTTCATTTTGATCTGTGGTTCTACTTTACTCTGCAGAACTGGGTGCTGGACTTTGGGCGTCCCATCGCGATGGTGAGTGTGACAGAGGCAGGCCCACTGGGTGCGTGCACTTGTTTAGGATATAGAATAGCAGAGCTGTGACGGTTCAACCCAGAACTTCCCCTGCAGGCAGATGGACTGTTTCTGCGCACTGCCTGCCTTCACCAAAGTGACATCCTTGAGGAACATGCTTTTGAAATCAGGACCACTGTGACATGCTGGTGCGAATAACTGTTACCAAGCATGTTGCTCAAGTAGCAAGGAAGGTATCTGGGAAACTTGGTTCCAAGTCGCTTATTCTGCAACTTTATGTTTTCATAACATAAAAACTAACTGAAGACGTTCATGCCGTTTTTCTCCATACCCTGCCTGTAGCTCTTGACTTTAGGAACTGCTGAGACTCCTGTTCGCCAGATAATGCATGGCAGGACAGAACTGGTTTTTGCCTTCAAAGTATGTTGTTGTTGCCAGCATCTGAACATGACAAAGTGTTAAACACAGAATGCATTGCTGTAGGATTCCTGAATGCCTTTTTCATCTGGCCATGCAGCTTCACAGCATCGGCTTTTGGTAGTGCTGCAAGAGCGAATGGCTGAGATTTAAATACATTGTTCATTTGGTGCATATTTCCAAAATATGTTTTAGCTATATGTACTGCAAGAAGAGTTAATCAAATTTGGTATTAACTGCTATGTGAAGTCAAGTCAGCCGGTTGGCTGTTAACTCAAACCATAACAATTAGGAAACAGCAGCAATCCAAAACAAAGACTTTCTCTCTCACTGTCTTTCAGCCAGTTGCTGGGGGCTGCAGAGGTTTTGAAAGTAAAACACAGTAATTGCTCAGTGGGTCATGAGAATGTACTGATGCGCTTCTTTCCTCTCTCCTCAGATTATTCTACCTTTGGAGTGGTTTCCACTAAACAAACCAAGTGCTGGAGATTATTTCCACATGGCTTACAATGTTATCACACCATTTCTTCTGCTAAAGGTAAGCCTCAATGCACAAGTGTTTCATTTTTGAAATAATATCTGTAAAACCAGGGCATATAATACAGTTTTCTGAAGGACAAGAAACTTGTTGAACAAATGTTGGTTACTCACAAATTCCTGCAAATGAGCCAGTCCTACTGTAGGTTAGATTTTTTCTACTCCAGAAAGAATTCAAGGTACCGTCTCCTAAAGAGCAAGGCAGTGACCATCTCCCCACCCTTCTGCATACTGACAAAAATGTTTTCAGCAAGTTTTACAACAGCCGCTCCTGGGCCACAGAAAGATGATTTAGTCTCTCTCTCTCTCTCTCATTTTTAGGCAGTTTGTATATCATGAACTACTGGGAGTCCTGACTGGTTTCTCTGCCTGTTTTTCATAAACTGAAGCAAACATGGTCAGACTGGATTCTGAACGTGACCCTTTCCAGTCAACCTCAGCCTTTAACAGAAGCACGAGTTCCAGGAGAAGGCTGCAGAAATTTAAGCCCAGAAAAAATCATTTTGCTTATTAATCATATTTCCTGCATATACAAAGCAGATTATTTCCCACAGTAACTCCAGCCTCAGTGGAATTCTGATTCCTTCACCCTGACTGAGCTAAAGCATATTTTTAAGATGACATCCATCCATGGTTTAAAGACCTTAACAGAGCTGGAACTATAGTAGATTTTCTAAATTGTTCAGTGCTTAATTACACTTGCTCTTTGACATTGGAATTATGTCTTTAGCTTGAATTTATCTAGCTTCAGCTGCCAGCCACTGGATCATGTAAACCATTTACGAGGTTAAAGACTGTTGTATCATTAGAAATCTTCTTATATTAAATACTTAGCAGCTAGAAGATATGAGAAAGCAATTATAAATATATTTTAACCTTCATTAGCTAGAAATCGAATTATGTCCTGAGATGTAAATGGTTCTCTCTCCCCCAGGTCTGGGAATTTCTAAATGCCATTGTGGCCAAAAAGGAATATTCAGTATTCAGTCCTTTGGGGGATTTGAAGTGTATGAAACTCTCAGCCTGATCTGTCACAGTCTGACACAACTGATTTCTACAGGTTAGGTACTCATCAGGTTAAAATTTGCTGTCTTTGTCTTCCTGGGCAGCAGAGCATGAAGGACTGGTGTACACAAAAACGTCATCTATTATTCAGGATACATTTCTCTTATCCAATGTCCTTTCAAAGGAAGCATCCAACCTTTTCCTCTCGTTAGATGAGAGCTTTCCTGAGCCTTTTATTCTCCTCGCCTATCTGTGAGTCCTTTGACATTCATACAGCAGTTATAGAGAAAGCGAGAGTTAAGCCTCAAAATTAAATACAAATAAGGAGCTTTTCAGTGCATATAGAGACCATCTATGAAGGGCTGCAAAGCTGATTTGGCAGCGCAGAGATGGGAAGGCAAAGGTCGCCACTGCTGATCCTCCAGCAGGGCAAGACTGACGCATTCGCTCTGACCCCGAGTTTCTGAGGCCGACCTACCGTTTCCTCTTAATGCACCTTCCTCACAGGGGCAATGAGATTTTGGGAAAGTGGGGCTGACTTCAAACAACCAAGCCGTGCATGCTTCTCTTTTATGAAATGACCCCCAAAGTAGTCACATCGGTGTTCTCTCTTAGTAGGTCTTAGCAGGTCTCTGCAGTCCATTCTCTGAGGCATAAAGAGCCTTTCCATCTCCTGGGTCCCAAATCACAAAGTACCTTCGTTGAGATTTATGCATTCTGAAATCTTCCCACTTTGCAAGTGAAGTGGAAAGTTCCCTTCCAGATAGATCTTGCTTCTGTTCTCCAGTCTGGCTTGCATGAGCTTGCCCCAGGCTCTGGGTCACACTGGAGCTCCACATCAGCCACACGTACCTGTCTGCACCCAGACCTAAGTAGACCACAAAATGGTATCGGGAGCACTCCATCATTTAATTTGACTGCTGGTACTCAAAGTGGTTGCCTCACTCACCATCCTGTTTTGTTGGTGAATAGATTTTTCCTATATATTAGTTTGGTTTAAATGAAGCTTCCTCTTTAGAAGCAAATGCACAGAGAACAATGAGTCAAATTCCATTAGGGAGGGAAAAAAACACCCAAACAGTCTAAAAAGGGACCTCTGAAAAACATCTAACAGAGAATTATAAATGAACAAATGTCCCTTAACCGAAGGAGTTAAGGGCACTGTGCTCTCAGCTGGAGTGATGCTAGAGGTTCTTCTCACCACTGGAGGGCATAGAGAGGCTTTCAGATAGATTTAGCAAAGGAACTACAGAAAGCAGCTGCCTTATTGTTCCTACTTAATCATGGTTTTGGTCATATCTGGTGAATAAATCACTGAGTACTGTATTAGAAATACTGGATGACTGACTCAGTCTGAGCATCAACCCTGGTAAGGGGTGCTGTTTGCAGAAAGGTTTAACGAGGCCATGAAGTCTGTTTTCATTGTTGCAAAAAGGGATAGAAGTACATACCCAAAACTGAAAGCCACATAGGCTAATGGAAGTGCGTTGGAGATGTGTGTTGGGGTCTTAACTGCAATAAAAAGAGCAGCACACTCTCTTCAGGTCCAGTCACACTGATTTGTCCATAATGGGATATGTTTATTTCCCAGCCAGGGTGCTAACAGCTGTGGACAGCAGCTCAAATCTGCTATGACAACATAAGCTGCAGTATTTTTTACAGGCTTTTACTTGGTTTTAGATTATTTTTGCTAGCCACGATTAAGTTAGAGAGGGCAGAACTGGTTACAGCATCATGCTCCTCTCCTCATCCCTCCTCACTGTTCAACATGTCTCTACATTTTTAGCTCATTGAAAGATCCCCTAAGACCTTACCAAGATCTATGGTGTACGTCAGCATCATCGTGTTTGTCATGGGAGCCAGCATCCACTTGGTTGGAGACTCTGTAAACCATCGCTTGATTTTCAGTGGCTACCAGCACCATCTGTCTGTAAGAGAGAATCCAATCATCAAAAACTTGAAGCCAGAGACACTGGTAAAGAGGCTGTGTTTTTTACAAATACTTAAAAATATTAATTGCTTGTTCTTATTTAATAGTGTACTGTTCCTCTATCATTTTAAATCTGTTTCATTGCATTTCAGATTGATTCCTTTGAGCTGCTGTACTACTATGATGAATATTTAGGTCATTCAATGTGGTAAGCATTTTACAGTGTATCGAGTGGCCTCAGAACATGACACAAGGAAAGGCAGATCTGTTCATAGCTTAATATGTAAAAAACCAAAACACAGCTGATGAGATATGGTTAGGGGTAATATTCTTACAGCTAGTGGGATTACAGTGGATTTCTCCCTTTGAAAATTGCCTGTTCCCACAGTTTTCCATCTCTGTCATCCTCACTGATATTTCTAGGACATGCAGTTTGATAGTTGCAGTGAACAGAGGAACAGCTCCTCTCTTCTCTCCCCTTAGTGGCCTCCTTTATGGGATGCCCAGGTGAAGAGACAGTTTATAGTGCAAGTTCAAGGATTCTGCAAACTCACTGACTGTGACCACCTGTGTTTTTGCTCCTCTGGAGGTTGACTCTAAAACAGCTTGATTTTTTGCCTAGTTTCTCCAGGATACTCTAGACACTTGCTCATTTTCCTCCTTTATCGTGCATCCATCGTGCGAGTGTTTTAGTGGAGGGCTGTATCTGACTCAACAAGGTCGGGCTCCCGCAGCATTGCAGGTGTGCTGATCACCTGCTTGTGCCGCTGGAGGCTGCATCAGGCCCAGGTCTGCACCGTCCAGGTCTGCGCCCTCCCTGCCGGTGTGGCTCTTGCAGCCAGGCAGTGATGGTGGCAGAGCAGCAGCCGTCCGTGTAGACATGTCCCATGTTGGGGGGAGGTGTGGTGGGCTGGTCTCACTGCTCTGCATGTACTGAAGACCCCAGAGAGAACTGTCTGTCCCTTTATCCGCTGCCAGATAACCTTAGGTCTCTCTGTACAGAGGAAAGTCTTTCTCCCATCAGGCTACTTCAGACTTCTCTGCTGTTCCTCAGGAACTACAAAGCAAGCAAATTCCATTCCTTTAGAAAAGGGCTCTGTTAGTTTGTTTAAATCCTGCTCCACGTCCTGCTTTCCTGTGGCTTAGCTTTTAACACAACACAATGCGCTTAAACAGCTTTTTGAGTCTGGGAGTGTAACAAATGCAATTGTTTGACCGAGCACTCGAACCCAGTGTTTGACCTAATCAGCAAACACTGGCTTTTCCTGCGAGAGCCCCAGAAGTCTAATTATCTTCAGAAGCACTTCGCACAGTGAGGACATACAATAGCCCCGCACTGGGCACTACCAGTTCTTTGGCTTTTATTGACACGGCTTTTATTGACACAACGCTAATCTCAGCGACAGCTGTGACACTTGCAGAGGCTATAGCCTTATGTGGTCATAGCGTGACCCTACGGAGTTAGGCCCTGCAGTTTTTGCAGGCGGTCCAGTTACACGTTGCTTCACCAACTCGAGCACATATGATCGGAGCAGGCTTGGCTGGCGTCTCGTTCTGCTCTGCCCAAATGCGTTGATAGGCTCAGGGCAGGTATTGTCTTCATGCAGCATTTAGATTTGGGGGGCGGTTATCAACACTTGCCTGCTGGTGAAAGATTAGCAGAGCAAATGCATGTTTGGAAACTGAGGGCTAGCCTACGCTGAAGTAATGCAAGGAGAGTCAGCTA
This sequence comes from Casuarius casuarius, assembly GCA_003342895.1. Taxonomy (NCBI): domain Eukaryota; kingdom Metazoa; phylum Chordata; class Aves; order Casuariiformes; family Casuariidae; genus Casuarius; species Casuarius casuarius. The sequence continues at coordinate 1,481,714 of PTFA01000231.1, forward strand.
CCACAAGGATCTCAGTTCCCTCGTTGCCTCTGAGACCGTAATGTAGACATGACGGATGAATGCCTGCAGAAACCAGCCAGGCCGTGATGCAGCAGTGAAGGCTCCAGGACTTAGTACACGGAGGTGCTGTTTTCCACAGTCACACCCCTGATGGGAGGTCTGTTTCCATTCACAGGTACATCCCCTTCTTTCTGATACTGTTTATATATTTCACTGGCTGCTTTACTCCTGTTGAAGAAGAGAGCAGGATGCCAGTGGCTGCATTGCTTCTAATAGGGCCAAGCAGCCTTTATTACTGGTAAGTGCTTTTTGTGCTTTCTGGACAGGGGAGGGATGGAGGGGGGAGCACGTGCTCAAGGCACAATGCGGGTGGCTCTGCAGCATGCAGGCAGGAGCTCTCCGTTCTCCACAGGGGAGTTTGCTGCAGCTTCTGCTGTGCAGGTCTCAGAAATCAAATCAAATCTGTTGAAATTTGCAGCCTGTTTAGCCTGTGCAAGTTGTCTGGGCCTGAGCTCAGCTGGGCCAGCCTTGGTTTCACCTGTCAGCGTGGTGCACTCTGTCACTGCTGGGTGCATTTCTTCATCCACGTTGTCCCCCACTGACTAATGAAGTGGGAGCAGGTAGGTTCAGCCCAGCTGGTTCGGCAAGGGCAGCACCCCCTTTTTGGGAGAGGCGAGGCCTCAGCTCTGTGCTGGCAAAGGCCGGATGAGTCACAGGTAAATTTTTCATCCAGGAAGCAGCACAGAGGCTCTGGCTATACTCAGCAAAGGAAAGATCATCTGTTAGCAATGGAGAGCTGCTGCTCTGGGCACTGTGGGGCACCTCTCCATCCTACATAACCCTTCTACTGGTGGTCTCGACACTGGTGTATTCTGGAGACAAGTCCACTCCCTTTGCTGTGGGAGATGGTCTCTTCTGGCACTGATTCCACCCTGCACCGGTTGCTCCAAACCCACCTGATTAGCAGTCAAGTCAGTATTTTTCCTCCTCTGTGTCAGGAATCCTGATACAGAATATTCTTATCTCTGGAGCTCAGGCTTTCAGCCTCCATAGTATTTGCTGTCTGTCTCCTCTTTAAAGCTTGCTAGTCACCATTAAGGGAGCCTGTGTTCTTTGAAGATTTTGGGGTGGTCACCTGGTGCCTGCAGCTCATCCACTCGATCTCAGGTTGTTCATGGTAACAGGAATTGTCTCGTCAGTCATCTGGAGGTTTTACACAGAGCCCAGACCGTTTGTGTGACGCTCTTAGGCTGCCTCTTCGGCCCACCCTGCGGGTCCAAATAGCCTTTTGAGAGAGGTCTTATTTATTTCCCATTTTCATTAGCCTCATCTTCCCAAATGGTTTCCCTGATGGCAGCCAAACAACTTGTCATTCATCTTCAGAGACAATGTTCTCTCTTGCCTGTGGCTTTACCCCCTGCTGAGACTGTTTTTATACAGTAAATTAATTTTTGATAGTCAAAATCATCAGGATGATTTGGTCAGTTCCCAGTTACCCCATTGCACTTCCTTTAAATACATCAGCATGAAACTCTGCAGTTTGCGTGCTAGCAATTTAAGAACAAGCAAGCGTGATTTCTTCACTTCCTCCCGTCAGCCTGGCAGTTTCTCAGGGCAGGTCTATTTAAGGAGACACCCGTTTGCCAACTCCACCTGCCCCTGCAGACGGGCCCTCTCAAGAGCCGTCACCCCAAATGTCTGGTTTCCAGTGTTCCCGATGTGCTTGCTGTCTCTTTGGACTCTCCCAGGCTGAGGGCACTGTACTGATTCATGCCCAGAGGTCTGTGCAACACAGGAGGAAAAGAGAGGAAAAAAAAAAAGGAATTGGTAATGATTATTCGTCATTTCTTGTAGATAAGAGCCAGAGAGCACCCAGTGCCTCATCATGCAGCAGGTTTGAAGGAACATGAAAGAGTAGTGCTTGATGTAGCACGTAATTACAGCTGTGGGACCCTCTACCACAGGAAAGTTGGGGAGCGAGTGGCCTCAGAGCAGACAGACAGACTCAAAGAAGACAAGTTCCCCCGTGGCTGTCAGACAGGACAGCCCAGATGCAGCCTGCAGGTCAGGAAGCCTCTAAGCAGCTGATTACCAGTCAGGAAGGTGTGTCGGGGAAGGGTAACTTGCTTCGCTGTCTCACTAACACCCTTTTCCTTAAGCAACCAAGACTACCACTGCCAGGTACAGCACAGGGGGAGAAATGGATTTTTGGACTAATAACCACATGCATCCTTGCATCCCAGTCAGATCCCAACCAGGGAGGACATGGTAGTTACCATTTCAACCCTGAGCTTCAGAGCAAGCCCTTCCATGCTGTGCTGGGGCTCCGCACAGAGGAGGCACTGAGAGTACAAGCTCCCTACGTAATTGCACTGTCCTTGTTTAAGACTGTCTTTGGCTCCCTTGTTGATTTGACCAGCGACCTTTATTGTGGCCCTTGGAAAATACCTTCTCTGCTGTTCCTCAGTTTCCCTGTGTAAAACAGGGAGCAGATGGCTTTTACTGTCCCTGGAAGCAATTTGGACAGATTCACGAAGAGCACCATCAGCTTTAAAATCCTGTATTGGGTACACGTTTCCTTACCTCTTCTACTCATAAAACCTATTGGTAAATTACTGATGGGAAACTTGAAAGCGATTCAGCTTAAGAGGGCAGCAGAGAGCAGCGCAGCTTTGCTTACCTAGGCGCAGAGCAGGGAGAAGGTGCCGAGCATGACACTGGCCGTTCGTTCACACCGCTCTCGTACATACTTACCTCTCGCAGCAGAAGTCAGTCAGATGAGTTTCATCGTGGGCGCTCAAGTGCTTGGCTTGCAAATCCGCCCCAGGAGAGCTTGCTGGAGAGCAGAGCAGTTCTCCAGGCGCCGCAGAGCCGTCTGAGCAGGAGTCGAGGGCCTGGGGTAGCAGCAGCAGGGCCAGTTCCTGCCGGCGAGGTCACAGCTCCCACGAGAGGCTCCTGGGGGACCCCAGGGTGAGACACGTCACCCGAGTGACACCAGAAGTGCTGGGTGCTGCTGTTGCTCTGCGCTTCCTCCCAGCGGGCGCTAACGGGTATTTTTGCTTTGTAGGTATCTCGTGACAGAGGGTCAGATTTTCATCCTCTACATTTTCACTTTCTTTGCCATGATGGCTTTAGTGATGCACCAGAAACGCAAAGGACTTGTCCTGGACAGCAATGGGCTTTTTCTGTTCTACTCCTTCATCATAACACTGGTCCTGATTGCTGTTTGGGTGATTTGGCTGTGGAATGACAAAATTCTCAGGAAGAAGTACCCTGGCGTGATCTATATCCCCGAGCCGTGGGCGTTTTACACCCTGCACATGAACAACCTCCATGCGGCAAAGGAAAGTTTATAAGTTTTGATATTTTCGAGTGATTTGAAGAAAAAAAAAAATCTAGTTTTTCTAATGTAGACATATTTCAAATAAATTACTGACCAACATTAGCTGCAAGGCGCATCGTATGTTAACCAGACCTAGCTGAGGAGGGGGTGTTTGAACGAAAGGGAAAGATGGTCCCGGGGGCTGCCAGCTCCCTAAGGGCTGCCAGCAGGGCAGTTACCTCCCCCAGCTCCGTAGCAACCTCTAGCTTGTGACGGTGCAGTCCCACGCTGGACCTTTTTGGGTGCTTAAAGGATGACACCGCTTCCCTTGCTCCTCGGAGCAGAGACCCAGCAGCTGCGTCCTGCATTCGCGCCTGCCCTCGGCGTTGCTCCGCGGTGGGACGTGATGGGGCGCGTGTCCACGCCGGCGCTGCCCGAGCGCCTTCCCCTCCTTCAGCCGGAGCAGTTTGCCAGGAATTCAGAGCCCTCTCGTCCTCCCTGCATCTTGGCACGGAGCAGTGGAGATTTATCCCCTCCTCCTCCTACGCTGCTCCAGGCCCGGGTAAGCAGGCAGGGGAAGGGCTTCGTGCCAGGGAGGAGGCTGGGTGCTGCTCCCCGACCTGCCGGCCCTGGGCTCAGCCGGCGTTGGGAGCCGTCCGCACGGGGCAGAGCGCTGGCTCTGGCAGGGTATGAGCTGCTCAGCAGCATCAGGAGAAGCCGCAGTCATCCCCAGGGCAGCGGGCAAATACCAAACTACCAATTTTAATGGCACCGTCCCCATCGGCGGTCAAGGCTGGGGACAGCGCTCCTTGCTCCGGCTGCGCACGGGGCATCCCACATCCCTGCAAACGCGGTAGTCTGCACAGCCACGACCCAAAACAAGCAGCGGGGGGAAGACCTCCGCTCCGTACGCAACCCGGCGGCTCTCGCCCCTCGGCCCCCTGAGCGCGGCCTCACTGTGGTTCTTTCCCGTATCACGGCTCGCTAAGGCCCAAGTCCTCAGGTGACGGAGCCAAGCTCCTAAAACTCATCAGCTAAGTCATTGCAATGGTTTACGTCCATAAAATTTGCATTAAGCCCCTGTGCAACAGAACCCCCGTGGTTAAAAAAAAAAAAAAGTTATTAGCAAACCGTACAGAATAAAGACATTTGGTAAAAGCTGTGCGACTCACGTTTCTCCATGGCGCCGTCCTGTTGCTCGAAGGGCGAGTCCTCAGCGCACACGCTTTGCATTCCCACCCCGACCTCAGCTACGCGGTTCCAGCAGCCAGGAGCTGCTCACGGTTGGGTTCGTTCTGGCCTCTAGGTATTTTATTCTCAGGCACGGTCTGGCTTCAGGTATGTGCTGGAAGCGCCAGGTTTCTTTGGGCGACACTTCTCGAGCGCCGGCAGCGGCAGAGCAGCCCCCTCCGATGCCCGATGTCCCGGGGCGCCTCGGCCCGCCGCTGCCCCAACGCGCCGGGGGGACGCGGACAGCTCTTAGATGCTGCTCCACATTCAGATTTTAACTTACTGAAAATGGGAGAGGTTAAAACTGAATGTTTTCTCCCTCTTTTTTTTTATTTCTGATGGGGGAGAAAAGTGGAGAAGAAGGGAGGCGTTTTACACCAATGCCTTTCAATTCAAGCTGTTGGCTCAGCTTTTCTAGTTTTTTTTTATTTTTTTAAACCAAATTGTGGATTTTGTTCTTGTAAAAACTCAGTTTGCAATGGCTCGAGCGCGAACTGCATGGCGAAGGGCAGCACGAGGAGGGCCTGAGGCAGGACCAGACGCAGCTATCGGTCCAGGCTGCTCCCCGCGAGCCGGGCGCTGCCGCCTCCCCCCGCAGCGAGGTCTGCAACGCTGCGGGGACCGCGGGCCTGGGGCCTCCGTCCACCCCAGCATCACCCTCCCAGGGGCCGCCGGGGAGAGCGAGGCCGGGTCCGAGTACCACGGGGCCGGAGCAAGGACCGTCTGGCTCTGAGGATGCTTGCTCCCAACCGGACGTGCTCGAGCCCCTGCAGGCAGCTGCACGGCTGATGCACAGCACCCCACACAATTCAGGCTGCAAAGCGGTAAATCCCCCCCGCGCCCTTCCCGAACAGCCGCCTTGGACATCAGCGGCTCCACACGCCTCCCCGAGCAGCAGTATTTAAGCTCAGCGTGAGCCACGCGGCGCAACCTATTCGAGATCATCCAACCTTTTGCATCCACCCAACTCATCTCCTTACCCAGCCCGAGCCCAAGGGCCGGACCAAGGCTGAATCCCACCGGAGCAGAGCTCGTGCCAGGCTCCCACACCGGTGACAGCGTCCTGGGAGCAATCCCGCCGCCTCCAGCGGGAGAGCCCAGCTTGCAAAGCAAACACGTGTGCTGCCGAGGACGATTACCGGCTCCGGCCGCGTAGCCATAGCAGCCGGGTATTTATTACAGTGCCGGCCGCGCTCCGCCCGGCGCCACGGACTTCGGCCCTTCTCCGAGCAGGAAGCAGGCAGGAGACGCGACCCATCCTGGCAGCCAGCTGTGAAGCAAGGGAGGGACCCCAAAACCATGGTGAGCGAGACGTTTCGGGTGACGCAGCCCGCACGTCCCCGCGCCCCCCGCTCCGAGTTTTAAAGCTGCTGTTTTCTCTCTCTCCCTTCTCCCGTGCTACAGGCAAAATTTCTGTCCCAGGATCAAATTAATGGTACGTACAGTTTTGCTCTTTTTTAATTAAGAGCAGTTTAGCAAACTCCCAGCTAATGGCATTTCTCAGGAAAGGGTCCGATCCTGGCATCGCGCTCCCCCGCTTGCCCGTTTCCGTGATCTACTGCTTCTCTTAGGACGGGATTCAGGATTTGCCGCGGGCACCGCACGGGGCCGGAGCAGGAGCCGCTCGCACAACTGCGCTTCCTGCACCCGAAAAGCCGCTTTTCTCAGCATGGCAGGGAAAGAGCTTTAACTCCTCCCTTCCCGGCCCCTTGCGGCTGACAGCTCTGGACAGGCCGGCAGCGACGGGGAGGGAGCCAAGGTCGGTGTTTGCACCCGCGGCGCCCGGCGAGGTTTCCCACGCGGACCGAGCGGCTCCGGCCTCTGCGGCACCGGGGCCCGTCCATCCCCCCTTGCGCGGGGGTGAGAAAGGTGCAGCCAGCCGTGGCGGAGAACCACAGAAGAGAGCCAAAATAAGAGTATTATTGCAAATCTGTTAATCTGCAGCGCCCCRGGGCTCAGCAGAGCCGTGGCATTGCTCCGGGRGCAGGCGCCGCGAGGCCACGGGGAYGGCCGCCCCCTGGGCGCCGCAGGGCTGCCGGAGCAGAAGGCTTTGGAGGGCCGTCGAGCTGCAGCCGTTCACCCTGCAGATGAGTGAAGGGTTGGGGGAGGACGCTGGCACGAGGGGACAGGGCATGGCAACGGGCCCCCGCGCTCCCAGGAGCAGATTGTGCTCTCCCCAAGCAGCCGAGACCTCGGCTCCCACGCAAGGACACCCCAGCAGTTCAGCTCACGCCCAGTCTCTTCCTCTCCAAACACAGCTTGAAAAYCGGGTCCCTCGGCCAAGAGAGACCCGGACGAGGGGGGAGGAAGGGGATCAAACCAAGCAGGGCTGGTAGTTTCGCTTCCAGGATGCTCTGCAGGCAGGACAAGCCGTCACCCAGCGCTGAGCGCGGCGGGGCGAGGAGCCCGCTGCGGCGGGGAGGGAGGGTGAGAGATTACAGCGTGATCTAGGTCAGCCCGAACCCTTAGTTATTTATTTAAGACCCGTGAGGTAGGTGCTCCGGGGGGAAGAGTACGGCACGGCGGCAGGCTCGGGCGGAGGGGACGGTGGCGGGGACCAGACCAGCCTCCCCTTGGCCGCCGGGGGACACGCAGGGCACCGCTAATTCCTTTACCTCCGGTTTAGACGCTCSCCTCCACCACTCATCACTCCTCCTCCGACAGCATCCGTTGGACACCCCGAAGGGACACCACATCCCAGCTGGATCCCTTCCGGCGCGGCTTGGCCGGCCGGTTGTAGCAGCGTCACTTGTAGATCAATGTCACCTCGCATGCCATAACGCACAGTTTTGGTTTTTTCATTAGAGTTCAAGGAATGTTTTTCCCTGTACGATAAGAAACAGAAAGGCAAGATAAAAGCCGCCGACCTGATCGTTGTGATGCGGTGCCTGGGAGCCAGCCCAACGCCGGGAGAGGTCCAGAAGCACCTGCACTTGCACAAGATCGGTGAGTAAAGTGCCGCTGCGGCGCAYTGGTGAAACGTTTGGGGTCACGGTTGGAGCCTGGCCCCAGAAAGCAGGTCTCACTTTTTCAAAGAGGATGAGCAAGCTAGAGTTAGCTATCTGGCCTTGGCGGGTTTTTGTTAAAACTCARCTTTCCTGGGGTCAGGACCCTACGTGCAAAGCAAACGAGGCTGACTAGCATCTACATCGATTATCCGGTCTCAGGTGAAACAGCCCAGGCAATGCAGGGTAACCGAGAGCAGCCACCAAAACCTGGTCCAATGTGCGAGATGGTGAACAGAGTCAGTCAAGCACACTGGTTAAAGCAGTGCCATTTAAAAAAATAAATTAAAAATAAAAAGGCTCAAGAGAGGAGTGGGGGGAGGCATCCCGCAGCTGCTCAGGTGAACCACGATGTGCTGATCATGAGTTTGAGACTGGGAAACTGTCCAGTCCAAGCAGCAGAAGAGACCAGAAAGACATTAATCTGCAAATACATATGAATGTATTCAAAGCGAACCACAAAGATCGAAGCAGCAGCATGAGATAAGGTGCATTGGATTAAAGGTTACGGATGCAGAGCTTGCAGAGCACAAGCCTGGCCAAGCTCTAGGCAAGAGCTTCCAGGCCAGGAGAAAGCCCGAGGGGCGACCTAAGTGCAGCCCCGCTGCTCCACGGCCCCCCGCTCAGTTTTGCCCACGCACGTACCTGCACTAGATCCCCCTTTTTCTCTCTTTTCATACATACCAGACAAGACCAGGGCTTGCTCTAAATTCTGGCTGCCCGTACCGTTTTCCTGGACCCTAAGCAACCCTTCAATGCTGCAACGCCACGGTGGCCCCAGGGGTACGACCCAGAGAAGCTCCTGCTGCTGCCAGTGCGGGACTGATGTGCTGCACCGCTGGCACGGCAGAGGCCAAGAGCAGCCTGCGAACCGCAGATTTGCACAGACCACAGTCGTAAACGCAGGGCTTCGATGAGAAGCAGGAACCGGGCAGATCCCCTGGTCCAAACGGCGCCAGGCAGAAGGGGAGGAGATGCCCCGGGAGGGCAGCGGGGACGGCGAGGCCGGGCTCCGAACTGCGATGCTGCCACGTCCTTAAGGAACCTGCTGTTGCTTTTCCAGACAGAAACGCGGAACTGGATTTTTCCACTTTTCTGAATATAATGTACAGGCAAATGAAGCAGGAGGAACCCGAGAAGGAAATCCTCACGGCCTTGTCCATGATAGACAGGCAGAAGAAAGGGCTCATCACCGTCGCGGAACTGCGAGCCAAGCTTACCAGACTGGGAGAAAAACTCTCCGAGGAGGAAGGTACAGTTGTGCAGCAGCCATGTCAAATACTCATCTTCTACTTCCCTATTCCCTGATTTTCCGCTTCAGGTGGGTCTGGGAGCAGAAAGCCACCAGCTGGGAAAATGCGAACCAGCAAAATTCAGGGCTGCAGCATCCTGGGGCCGGGGGGCAGGAGGCTCCGTCAGCACGTGCTCAGCTCTGAGCTGGACCCAAACCACTTGCCCCTGCCCACGTAGAGCACGCGGGGGGCCCCCAGCGGAGCAGGGAGCTTCGGGGCCTCCGCGTGCACCGGTCCCCAGGGAGAGACCTTGCACCTCGCGGCTGCAGTTGCCAGGGAGCTAAGAGAGCTTCTCCCTTTTTCGAGTCATTTCCTGAATGATGATTTTTTTTTTGCCCAGAGATGACTCACTATTTTAACAGAGTAAGCGCCTGTCCCAGGAAAGGCCTCCTGAAAGCTTCCACGTCCTCAGCTCCAGAGAGGCTTTAAGGAACACAGGGGAACTGGCAATTTCCCAGGAACGCTGCTGCGATCAGCTCTGGGGCAGAGCAGTTTCAAGGAGGCAGAGGGGGACTTCTTAATTAAGATTAATAAAAACACAAAACAACAACAACAAAAACCCCTCAAAACCCCACCACTGTCCGGTTTGTCAGAAATTTGCCCAAGGGGTGCAATAGGAGGGAATTCCCAGGAAGCCCCAAATGATCAGAACCCGATTTTGGCCTAGCCATTTTCTATATATATTAAAACAGTTTTTTAAATGCATGCTATGCTTCGAAATTACTCAGTCTCTGCCGAAGAGGGAGCATCAGAAAAATGTCTCAGATGCCCGTCTGGTCCAGGAGCGAGTTTTACCAGTGTTAGGGAGTTTGTGCAGAGCCCGTTAGGGTCCAAAAGGCCCCAAGAACTGTCCTGGCGGACATTAAAGCGGAGTTTAGACTAAACCGGAGCAAGGTTTGACAGTCCGATCGCCACCACTGGCTGTCAGCTTTATGGGTGATATACCAATACCTATTTAACTGGAATAACAGTTTATACAGCTATTTACATCTGAAAACACTTTCAGACCTATTGTAAGAGCTGAAAAAGTAGTGAAGATGTGGAGATATAAGCCCCAATTAAAAGCATCCTGGCAAGAATTGCTATTATATCGGGGGTGAGATGACATTTCCCATCATCTTGCAAGTAGACGCACGGCTTACACGCCGACTCGTAACCAGGCGCTGCAGATGCTAATGCAGCAAGCTGTGTTTTTTCTCAACAGGAAATTCCCCCTTTGGCTTGACACAGTGAACCCGAGCTTGCTAAGCCGCTATAAATATTTGATGCCAGAACCGACTCAATTTCATTAGCATCTGCGATTGCTCGGTAACTACTGGCATGTACCTTCATTTACAGGGGTTCCAGAAAAGCCTTCACTTCATTTTAATTTAATGTACTTTTACCAAATGAGAAACAACACATTTTTTCTTCCGAGTTATTTTCAAGTGCTCTGGGAAGAATTAATTATTTCTGAGTGCATGCCCCTGCAAGCAGACAGTTGCCACCAGGACGTTCTCATTTGAAAAGCAGGATTAGGTCTCCTGGAAACGAAGAGCTGTTACTTACCTTGGGGGAGCAGCAGCTCCGCAGGGCGTTCTCACCGCAGCACTTCACTCACCCCGCTCGGAAACCAGATCCTCCCAGCAGCAGCGGCCACCGGGGCCGCGCGTCCCCCTCTTGCACACCGATACCTGTCTGCAGACACAGGTGCAGAGGGAAAAACAGCATCTCGGCCAACACCGTACCAAGAACAGAGAAAGCAGCAGGTTATGCTGCTCATGGAGACTTTCTATGCAGAACTACTTACAGTAAAATAACCTGTTTTCCCCCTTTCTCCCCCACCATGACCTTCCCCCAGGGTTTCACAACTGCAAAGCTATTATTTTGTGCTCAAATATGGGTACTGGGAGTCTTATTTAAATGACCACAGCTCTTTCAGCCTGGACAACTGTTCTGGCCACCTCGGTCAAGCAGTTGGCTAGTAGAAACAGAGCAGCGTCTGCAGAGCTGCCCTCACGTGCTTCAGGGACGGGTCACCCTCCCGGCACGCAGGGGAGGGCACGCGGGCTCCAGGAAGGCCAGGAGCAATATGTGGAAGACTCGATTAGTGCATGGAAGATGGGAGAGGAGTCTGATCCACTCCAGCAGCTCAGGGGATTGGGTGGGATTCCTCTCTAAGGACCGTTTGTGCCACTTGGTCTGCAAATAGGTGTGATGTGTAGTTGTTCCCACTTGTCAAGGAAGCTCTGGGCGCTGGTCCTCATAGCCAAGCGCGATCCATCTGTACCAGTCTACTAACAGGCTCTGAACACCTAGAAGGCACAACGCTAAAGTACTGACCATACGATAAACACAGGTCCACAACCCAACAGCTTCCTCTCTCCAGCCACGACACTGTTTGCAGACAGTCGGCCCAAAGAACTGAAGACGGCACCACGCCGGTGAAACCAGACACAGACCCCAACGTTAGCAAGCACGCAAGCAAAAAAACCACTCTTCCGGACTGTACTAGATGTTTATCAAAAGAATTACTGCCCAAAACACTATCAAATAAAAGCTCCTGGGATTCTCTTAAATTTGCTTTAGCACCCACCCACTGTACGTTACAGGGAAATTCTCCCCCTCTCCTATGTAGAACACGGCATCTAATTCCCAGCAGCAACTTCATTCAGCAGCACTTAATACTGCTTTTCCATGTGTTACTTATGTACTTCTTTATTGATATTTATTATTTGAGGGGGAAAATACCAAACTATCAATTTTAATGGCTTAGTCTTCACAGAAGAGAACATTTCAGGTCAGGCGACTGATGTCACTGCCACGGCATTCCCAAAGCTGCCACGGAAAGCATCCCTACTCGCACGTGGCAATTTGTACAGCTAGCACTTCTCCAGAGATATATTCCAGCTAGGCCTTAAGAGCCACAGAGGAGAAGGTATTCTTGGCTTTCGAACACCAAAGGCCTGCCTACAATAAAAAGCGACACCAAAATCCATAGGGTCACAGTGCAAACCCACCTAAACTCGGGCACAATCTGTCAGGGAACGTTAACTCCGGTGCCTTCACCGGCGCTGCACTTCACCAGAAGTCAAAGATGACCATCCCTGCTCCAGATTGTATCATTAGAGTTTAAAGTTGAAATCAGAATTAGAGGGCTAACTGATGCGAGTTTAAAAACGCGATCTGGGTGGTACATCCAACCGATCCTGGGAGCTCCCACTTCTAGTAACAATCTGAAAACCCAAATCCCACACTGCTGTTATTTAGAAGATCACAACACTCCTACTACATGTCAAACTACAATTATCTTTACGCTTTCTTTTACTCTCACTTTCAGTGGACGACCTGCTAAAAGAAGCTAAAGTTGGACCGAATGGAACAATAAAATACGAAGAATTTGTCCACACCATTAGTCTTCCTGCAGCCGACTACTGAAATTCAAAGAGATTTGGTAACAGCAGGACCTGAAACTTTGATTTCAATTTTTCCTAGTCACTGTTTAGACTCGGAAATCATTATTTGCCTTTAAGAATCCATATTCTGCCTTGAGTTTAGCTCACACAAACAGGTTCCCACCTCATTTCCAGAGAAATGCTGTCACTTAGAAAATGTGAGCTCTCAGAGTCACTTAAATAAACTGAATGTAACACTCCCTTGTGTAAGATGTGTCACGCTTACAACACAATCGCTATTTTAAAAGTGCATTTAAGTCTACAGATCACAGCATAAATTATGACTTTTAGTTAATGTCACACAGTGACTGCATTCCAAAAAGTCCGCAAAAATCACAACCATTTGCTATTTCCATGCACCCAAGCCTGGGCGCAGTTCTTTGCGGGTAAAGAAATGCCCCGGGAGGCCCGGCTACGTCCCGACGGCGGCAAGCTCGGTGCAACCGCGCAGCTCTCCAGCAGTGCTGGCAGCCCCAATACGGCCCCTGTAACCAACCTCCCAGTCAGGTGCAACTAACTGGTCGAGACACCAGCACCGCTTGAAGGGCGGCCGCATCCTTTTCCCTATTCAGAGAGCCGGAGACAAGCAGCCTGGATTCTTCTCACCGCACCAAGACAGTTTAGAAGAAACTGGAAGGACAACTCCTGCTCTCAAAGCACAGGAACAAGGACCACCGTTTCATACGTTGGAGGAGTGAAAGGGGATGAGGAATAAGATTCCTCTGCATTTTTACTTATGTCACTGTATTTATTTTGCAAGATGCACGATCCTGCAGCGTCCAGTTAAGCTGCCGCTGAATTCTGAGGCAACGCTGAAAAACACAGCGCTTGGCAAGCGCCTCGGTCACCAGGTCCCGGCCAGCTGCCCAGAACACGCTCCCAAAGACAGCCAGGCAGGGCACGACAGCGGCCCTGAAAATTCAGCTTCTCTGCAACAGAAGAAAAGCTGTTTCTCTTGACTTTAAGCTGATTTAAACCAACAGGCCCCAAAACAGTGGGTTTTAATATTATTTTTACTATAGCATGCCAGTCTTAGTTAAGGTCCACAGACGGGCACGTAAAATTCTGGACAACATACCGCAGATCTCTACTGTCAACTGGAAATTTTCAGAGACCGTCTCTGCACAATAATAGAACTAACAGCAACCTATTAGGGATGTTAGTAGACCCCAAATTCCTGCCATTTCCACCCAGGGGAGCCCCCTTGCCTCCATCCTTCTCCCTATCCATCCAGACCTCTCCCTCCTTTTATTAATTCTGAATCTTTATCCCTGAAGCAACTAATTCACCCCTCTGCTCTATTTGTGAAATAACCTGCAGTTCCCCATCGCAGACGTGGCAGATGGAGCGCACTTCCCCCCACCGAGGTATGAACGCTGCAGACTCAGGTTACCACTAACACCATCATACACGGCTGCAACGCTTGCAAACAACCATGCCTAGCACGTAAACTTGGTTAGAAACTGAAAAATGAAGTACGGGAAATCTTTTCAACCCTTCCAAATTGGTAGCAATATCGCTATGAAGTTGAGAGGGGTATTATTCTCAGGGAAAATTATTACGCGAGGAGAAAGCACAGGAGATGACATGACTTGCTGAATGCTATGCAAGAACGGAAGGGGAGCCACAACGTACCTTAGTCCCGTACCCGACACGCACGGCCGTTTTGTGCCTAACTTCCCTTGGTTTGGAGCCAAGCTGAAGTTTCTGCAGTTTTCACAAGACATCAGTTTTCAGCTAACCCAATAAGCTCAAGCTCAAATCCTCATACACCAAGGGACTACAGCAAAGGTTGCAGTTCAAGGCATACCTTGTCATACCATCTCCAGAGTCCCGCAACTTCTCACGTGAGCTCTTCCTACCCTGGCGGGTGGAGGGCAGGGGAAATCCCTCGTTTCTCTGGAAGTCAGAGCTAGGCGCAGTTCAACACTCAGCTGACACTCCAGGAAAAACAAGAGACAGCGAAAGAGAGAGAGGGTTCACTAGAAAAAACAAGAACTGATTCCAACTAACAGCAAAAGATACCATTTCCCTCACCACTCTGTTGCCACTATTCACAGTTAATCTCAACCTTATGGCCAGAAAAACCCAAAAAACAAAACAAAAAACCCCACACCACCACACACAGACCACGCTACCTTTGCGGAGGATCTCTGTGCACGAGCACCTCGCAGAGGTACGGCCACAGCTTGAGGGTGGAAAGGTTTCTGCCTGCAAGAGCTGAAAGGCTGTTGCAGACCTTTGCTGCACAAGTCCTGGGGAGGAAGGGGAGCAGAAACCTCTGCTGCTCTGAGCGAGCGTAATTAGTTTATGAAACAAGGAGTCCATTTAGAAGCATTTGTTTCCAATATGCATCGATAGCCAAATTACAAATGATCCAATACACAGTTTAATTCTTCCCCATTGACCAGAACAGCTGATTAACAAATCCTTTCAGCTGCAGACAATATAGAAGCTTGTATGTCATGGGGACTGATCAGCTCAAAATCACTTTGGATTACTCCAGGATGCATCTGTTTCATGACGGGCTGTTACTACCCTCTCTGGGTGGGTAAAAAATACCCAAATAAGAGCTAGCAAAAGGGACGGTACACTACACGCATGCTCCCAAAACAAAGCATCGCTGTTGGAGCTTAGAGAGGCAAGTGTGAAACTCTCCATGCTACGAAACATTCAGAGGCAAAGCATTCCTGTCCCAAAGTGTCCTCTGCAACACTCACAGGTCGCAGAAAGCAAGCCCTCCCCCCGGGTGGTTGGTTTGTTTTTAGAAAACACAACATAACTGAATGCTTTTTATTACATCTAAAGATTTCTACATAAACAGGTAACATTCAATAGGTAAACCATTTTTTCCAATGCATATAATAAATATTTTCACTTGGTACTTTTATACAAACTGACATTGGTCTACTATACATTTTTAAAAGCCATTTATGGGTTTGGCATGCCATATGCAAACTAAGAGAAAGTTTTAAGGCAATGAATGACAGATTTAAATTCATGGAATTAATGGTAATTTTAATATTTTGCTTATATACATTTTCCCTTTGTTAATTAAAACAATTAACAGCAGCACTTTCGGGGACCACCAGCAATTTTCCCTTGTTAGAAATCTAAGCTCTGTTAAAAAAAAAAGAGAGAGAAAGAAACAGTTACACTGATAAAACAAAATCCTTTCTGAATATATTTAAAATGTGCTTAAAACCCTGAAATGTTAAACTGCAACGAAGACTTAGTTTTCGGGATGTTCTCCTCGCAGTCCTTAGCTCTGCGTTAGGAGGCAGTTCCAAGACAGTTCAACAAAACGCTATCAGTCCTCCCATCCTTGACAGGCTTATCGAACCCTTGCCACGGAGAGGGATGGGCACGCCTGGAATTGCTATCACGTCTATAATTATGGAAGTACTACAAAGTTCGTAATGCACAGTATAGGTTATAGTTTAGCATGGTTTTCTTCTTTTAAAAGATGCACCAATAATGCCCACAAGAGTGATTCAAAGCCACTTCCACCCTGCTATTCAAACGACAGCGATTTACTCCTATCTGTGTGTATATACACATACACACATACAGTACTATACATAATACAGAGACACACGTGCACACCCCCACCCACCCCTCCAGTGGAAGAAGTCGAGGACGAGAAGGGTTAACCACTAGTCTAAGGATTACATAAACTTTGTAATCTACAGAGAATTTAGCAGGACCGCAAGCCGGCCAAACACCGGATTACTGCGCTGCATCGTGAATAATACGCAAACAAAGAGAGATTTCGTTGTGGATTTACATTTGCAGGGGACTTCCAGAGAACTCGGACTGAGACTTCTACCAAGTAACGTTAACTGTGGTCAGAGGCACAGAGAGTTATCAGCTATAAAGAACATCTTAGTATGAAATACGAATACTCACAAAGCATATGGAATTAATACCACAAAGGAGGATCTAAGAGCATTTCTGTCCCTTCTCTGTAGGGCAACGAGGTTAAAAAAACGACAAAGGTGAACTGAAAAGCCTTCCTTCCCTTCGGGGTCACTCGTGAGGAAGCGGGAGGCAACATCAGGCGACCTCACTTTCCAAAAGCTAGAGACATGCGTAAAGGATGCCAGATTTTGCTTCCGTTCACTTGCCGCATTTAATTGCGTACGGGAATTAACACGATTTTAATACCACTGTCAGAACTGACATAAGCAGCTTTYCAGCTCATCTTTAACAATAGAGTCGATGGAAAGGTTGCCACGGTCGTCAGTAAAACAGCCCCGAGCTCTCCAGACTCTCTCTGCGGAGTTTCCGAAGCGGGGACACGCGCTCCCGGGCACACCACTGCAGTCCGGGAGAGGCGAAGCTACCCCGGATTTACACAGCGTCGTAGCACAGCATATGCTCTGAAGTTACCCAGCTAGTATTCATGACTAAAATGTATGCGATATATTCCTAATGTAGGCTTAATCACTTCAAAATCAGACTGAGTTTAAAAAATAAGTATTTCCCATTTTCTATCCTTTTATTTATTTTTTAACTGACATTTAATAAATTATAAAATTGGTGTATGGTGAAATATATATATCAGCCAGATATGTATGAAATACACATGCATGGGAAAAACTATTTAACTCACTTTTAACTCACACACACAGATCTATAAATACATATATACACACACATATACATATAAACACAAACATTTGTTTTCAAAATTCAAGTCAACTATTTAGTGGCAGAGTGATGCTGTAAAAACACTAAAAACAATTTTGATGCCACATATTCATGTGAACCTTTCAAATAACCATACAACTGATCATACAGCAATACCTAATGCTACTTGGATAAAGTTTTTTTTCTTTTTTTCTTTCTTTTTTTTTTTTTTAATCAATGCAAGATTTCGAGACAACTTCATAGGCAAAAGGTGGCCCTTGTCAATGCTCAAAGCAACTAGCTGCAATCAATAGTCTGGACATTAAAAATTCAGACAAGAATCTGCTAATTTTTTGTATTCCTTTCTATCTTTCCTGATAAACTTGTTACCTGCACTTTCAACCAGTTAAAAAAATATTTTTCACACCAGAGGAAATATTTACTCTCTCTGACATGGACTTTGGGACACAAGACAATCACCTTCTTCCCTCCCCCTACTCTTACTTTAAAGAATCTCCTGAAAAAATGCATTCCAGCTATTTACACATTTCACTCTTTAACAAGAATGGATCAGCCCAAATGACCCACCAGTTCTAAAAAAAAGATTTTCCTATGTCATGCACAACTTCAAAAAAATGAGAAAAGAAACCAGGGAGCAAGTATGGCTCGAAGTTCAACATAAGCATACCGAAAAACAGGGAAATCAATCAAAATATTTAGAAGGCCAAAAAGAGGAAACTGAATTTGAAACCCATTACCCTAAGAGACTTCAATAGGTAGAGATTCATCTCAGTGCATGGGCTCTGGCCAGGGCTTTTTTATTGGGTTGGTTTTTGGTTGAAGAGACTCACATTGAACACTCAGTATTAACTTAGCTTTGATGAACGTGAAGTCAGAAGACTGTGTACCAAGACCAGTATCAGCTGCACAAACCATGCAATAGTGTGTTGGTGTTCATATTTTCTTCCTTTTGATGACGAGTTCATTTTTAAGCAGAAATTTGATCTACTGCAACTAAAAGTAGGTTTCCCCAGACAGAATAAGGTAGGCCTCAATTCAATAGGCCACTTACACACGCATGGCTAACTTTAAAGCACAAGCAGTTCCACAAATTTAAAACTGATACATGCTTAATATTTTGCTGATTAGGACCTTAAGTTATTTTAATAGGATTTCATAGTAAGTTATTAGAAACAAAAAACTACAGTCAAACGTGTCAATGCTTTTATTTGGGGCTAGAGTCTATAAAAATTCTCTGTCTTGTCCTGCACAAGTGCAGCCAAACAACTGCTCAGCCTGAGATTTTATTGAGTCTGGCCCACAAGAATAATTGGTGCACTAATGAGCTTACTACATGCTTGATTAAAGCATGGAATTCAGAAAAAAAAAGTCACTCCTGAAAGGCTATATGTCCTGCAAACAGAGGGAATGCTGTGGAACAGTGCGTAGGGTTTATTCCACTTAAGCGTAATAAAATCTGCACTAAAAATGGGATGGGGGAATTAGATTCCACCACCAAAGGTAAATGTCTCCAAGAGGAGAAAAAAAAACCTCCTACAAGTTAGAACTTTGAAAGTTCAGTTCCTTTCCCATTTATGTTACACTGTGAAGAAAATAATGCCATTTGTGTCCACACTAAGAAAGGAAAAGAAAAAAAAAAGAAAAGTAACTCACATGACAAATGCACAGGTGTAAAGTCTTCAGCATCCATAAAAATGAACTGAAGTTTCTTTTTTGTTATTTTTTGTTTTGTGATTTTTTTTTGTTATTTTTACCGGTGAGGCCATCTTAGGTTTATATACAAAAGTAAAACTGAAAATATAGTTTTGTTCTCTGTACATGTAAATTTTTTTCCCTAAAAAAGGAAAAAAACTTGTCTATGTTTCTAAACATAATAAGGTAAAACCAAGCACAAATATCTCCTCTGACAAGTTCATTTACTCCAAAACTCAGTCCAATGAAATAATGTCTGGTATGATACCAAAGATAGACGCCGTGTCCGTGCTGCTTCTACTTGCAACTGGATGACCATGATTCTCTCGCAGGCTGTTGGAGGAAACAAGACTGCTGTTACTGCCACTATTGCTACCATTTGTGGCCGGCAGAGTACTGCTTCCTCCTGCATTTAGCTGATCGAGAAACATCTGAGATGAAGTGTATGGGAAAAAACGAGAGTGTAAGAGTTCTTGATCATCTGATGCAGAAACTGCCGCAGCTGCAGCGGCAAGAAGGGAGGTGTTGTAATGCTGGGGGGGGAAAAACAACATTTTCAAGTTACATTTCAGACACCATAGTTTTTCTTCAGACCAGCACAAAAATATATTTGTAAGCTAAAGCTCTGTCAGCTTCTGGAGTTCACACCAGCTTGTCTACTCAACCTTTCTGCAAGGTAAGCGGACCGATGCAGTGAACTTTTACCTCTGCAGCCCCTGATTTCTGAAGCCAAAAGAAATTGGAAATATTGGTATTAGTAAGAGCAAACACTAGAAAAGCAACAATATTGCAAGACACCCAAATGGAAAGAAACAGTAAGAAGCAGCACTCTTTTACCTCTTCAAAAAATTCCTTCATGGAAAAATTCCCCAAAATTCAAAGGAACTTTTTGCCATCCCTCTCCTCCGCTCAAAAGTCACAGACCAACCACAGCTGGTGAAACTATGTGCTAATCACTGCTGGTGAAGGAAAGCATACTTCTGTGAAAAATGCATTTAGAAATGGTATGCTTAGTCCCATCAGGGGGAAGCAAGGGCTGTCCCAAGTTATACTCTTTGAAGGGCAGCCCCAAAAGGCAAGCACTTTAGCTGCCAAGAACCAGATTTCTCTCCGTAATTTCACTTTGATATCATTTCTGTCCGCTATCATAAAACATGAATGCAGGCTACTCAGCCTGGTTCTCTGACATGTATGCACTGGTATAATTACGCCCTATCAGTGCAATATTTGTTTCAGAATAATTTTCATACTTACGTTTTACTGAATATCAAGATAGCTTTTCTGAACCCAAATTCTACAACATAGACTCTGGTCTTAATTGTCACCTGAGAGTGTCCCTCTGCATTCAGTGCCAGTCTCCTACTTTAGAGCGAGGAACAGACATGAGTGGACAAAGGGCAGGCGAGCTACCCCAGTCCCCCTCTCTTCTTGGGGGCACAGGAGGAAAAGTGATCAAGTGGGAGGGCTTACCAACCTAGATGCCCTTTAAGAATGACCCGTTTAGTTCCCAAAACTGGAGAAGCCAGTACCAAACTGGCCTACTTCAGTAATTACTTACAAAAAGGTGGGAAGCATGGTATGAACAGGCACTTACTGATGTCAAGAAGAAATTTTGCTAGGAAACCAGGTTGGCCAGGACCAAAGTTTCCTCTTCTTTGCAGTCTCAGAAAAAAGAGAATTGCCCCTGACTCTCAGAATTGTCAAGAGGACTAGCAAGAGTCCCGGTGGTGGGGCCCAGCATTGTCAGATGACCAAAGGTCAGAGCTCAGGTCTGAAAAACTAAGGAGCTGGCTGGTGGACCTTCTGCCATGGCAAAGGGTTGCTCCACAAGACAACAACAGTTGACTGAGCCTAACCTTGGGAAATAGTGTTTATCCTACACCCATATTTAGATGATGCTCATGTTGGGTTACAGCTTTTGTACAAAATAAAGCTGCAGCCTGCATTTACACCTACATCATATGTCCATTCCTTCCTCACCTACATATCCAAGCCATTAAGTCTTTCTCAAAAAAGAATTTCTGCCCTATGACTTGATTTTCCTTGACTTACCTGATTGTCTCCTGACAGGAAAGGGAAGAAGTCTAAACCTGTAAAGAGCCAAAGGAGAAAGTTAAGCTTTCAAAGTAAACAAGCACCTCCCCATTTTCCACCAATTTTTTTGAAATAAAAATCAATGTAAGCAGCATAATTCTGATGACATTTCAGATTCTCTTCACTTGCAAGAGAGATCAAGCTTTTAAAACATTAAGACACTAAGCTAAACTTTTTTTTTTTAAGCACCATCTTAGCTTCTGTATATATCAAATAATACTTTGCATCGCTGCACTGTCAAACAGCCACACATTTAAATTCTTTTGTAGCAGTCATTACTGCTCAGGGAGCTGTACTTACAAAAAAGAAAAATCAAAAGTTTACCTTGCAAGTCATAAGGCATAGGTGTCATATGGAATGGATGCCTGTAGTCTTGGATAAGTGATGTATTGATGTAGCTTGTGTCGACAGCAGGAAGGCTTGGTGTTCTTGACACAGGAGATGCTTGATGGGGTAAATTTAAAATGCTGGAAGAAACAAAGACTTGTTATAAGCATTAAAAAATAGTCTTGGCTTTAATGCTGAAAAACAGCATTTGAATATTCCTGTTGCTGGGTCATGAAGGGTATGCCTATTCGTCAAATTTAACACAGCCAACCTCCCAGTACGCGTTAGGCACTACGTAACAGGTGCAAAACCACTCCCCTGCTAAATTTCAAAGCCTCGCTAGAGAGCATCAGGATGCTACAGCACCTCAATGCGTGTTGTAGGGACTAAAGAGAGCAATGAGCATCACGTTTCCCAAGCTTTGTTCTCGCAATGACATTTTACTAGAAAAGTTAAGCAATTCAGTCTGAGACAGAGCTGCACAGAAGATTTCAGCCCAAACAGTTAAAGGTTAGCAAATTTATAAGCAAAGAAAAAAACCCAAATCTTAAACAATAGAAACTGATGGCTCTCAGTATAAATGGTATTGGGATCTCTGCTACAAATATACTACAAATACTCTTAAGCAAGGACAAAATAATCCTAAAGATATTTTATACAAAAAATAATTAAAAATCCACAGAACAATACAACAGTTGTTTCCATATGCTCTACAAGGTAATTAGCAATGGAAGACAGCCAAAAAGGTCTTGAAGAGTTTTAAGTGATCACTGAGTAGTTTACATCACTGGAGTAGTAATCAGTTCAACAACAGGATCCCTTCGGTTTAGCCTCAGTTTTCATCCCTGCATGTTTATGTAAACAGCGTGCTATTAACAGCTTGGCTACTTATGTGTAATCAGGTTATTCTGGCATTCTTATTACCATGCTGCTGGCAGTAATCACTGGCAAAACCCACCCGCTCCCACACCACACCCCAAGTACGTTTCTCATTGCTCTCCCTTCCTACATGCTGCTTCTACATTTTTCTGTCGAAGAGAAAGCATTTCCAAATCCACAAAAACATACTTTTAAGACACAACTTCTAGCACCACTTTGTACTTATTTTCACAAGATCCATTTACAAAACTGTTTATATAGTGTTACACATTTAACACTCCCAAAATTTACTTTTGAAAAGCTATAAAAGCATAGTCAGCTTTCTCTACCTGTTGCATACGTTTTATATATTATATAACATATTTTTGCATTCTATCTCTTCATGCCTTGCAAGTTGAGATCAAACTCATTTGTTACAACCCATACCATATCGGGATGTACTCTAAACCCAGAACTTTCCAGATACAACTTATTTTGAAATTTATCAGTACTCTCCCACATGAATATATTCTCTCATTGGACTATGTTTTTTTTCTCACCCCTTATTATTTAATGGTGACGCTGGAGATATAGAAGGACAGCTTCTCTTTGCAGATGGTTCCTCTTCCTCTTCATCTGACGAGCTGTCTATGGTTAAATCAATCACTTCTACTTTCTTATTTTTATTCGATTGTTGGTGAGAAGACACCTGATGTTCCAAGGAAGAGCTTATGCAACCTACAGAAAGTAAGGCAACATTACAAGCTATAGTTTACAACGCTAGAAACATCACAACTTACTATATGCTTTCATAAACAAAGCTTATAATTCAGGGCGAAAGACAAAAAAATTATATAACGTTGTTAATAATCTTAAAAGCACAATCAACCCCAAATAGGCATTGTTCAAACTTTCTCGTAACTGATCTAAAGCTACAAGCAGCATGCAAAAATGAACATCTTGCATCAGAGTTAAAGGAACCTCAATACTTGACACAGTTCAGCAGCACAGCATGCAGTCCAAACATGGACTTACCATCAACTCCATTGTAAGATGCAGTTACTTCCTGAACTTCCTTTTTTGATCTCATAGGAGCCCACGATCCATCCTCCTTGAACTGAATTTCATCGCAATCTGTACAATACTTCAGAATTTCCATGAACAACCTGTCAAACAAAAACCTTTAGTATCAGTCCTCAGAAAGAGCTTAACTCAAATTTTTTTTCCAATATCTTTATTAGTCAATGCAAGTTTAAATCACAGTGCTGAAAAAGACTTAAGTGAAAACTTTTGCTATACTGCCCCTCCTCATCTGTTCCCTTTATAACAAGGGGTCACTGAAAACTTTAAATTCATCTAAAATAAAAACCTGCATATTCACTTAAAAGAGGTACAGATGCGGAATCACCTGGATCTTATGACACAAAGCACCCCATTTCCCAAAACGAAGGAACAACAAACATGAAAAATCCTCTATTCATCCACGTTTATCTTTGACAATATTTAACTGACAAAGGAAGCCCATATTCTAGAGTTGACACATCTATCAAGTCAAATAATTCCTAAAAATCTTCTTCCCCTTTTTTGATGAAAACTTCCTAGCAAAAGCTGAGCATGGCAGTCTAAACTCACAGCCTCTCTGCCTAGCTGCATCTCCTAAGACTTCTAGGATCCTAGCATCACATCACTCCTGGGGGAACTGCAGCTTTTGACCAAGACTATTCATGTGGTTCTGTGTAGGAAAGTTTTGCTTTAAAATAGTGAGAAAGTTCACTCTTTCCCAGATTGAAAGATTTTCTAGAAATAACATTCTCTATGGAATGCTTTAATTTTATCACCTAATCTCTGACATTCACACCTGGCAACACAAGAAGAAATAAGAACAATACATTGTTTTAATTATTACCACTGTTAGTCTTTACTATTATTGACTGACACCTCAAGCAAGCAACTGCAGTTCTTTGATCCAAAGCAGAGGACTTGTAAATCCAGGGGTCCATGAATCCAAAGTAGCCTGTGCAGCCCCTGAGTACCTCCACAAGAGCTCTTTTCATAGGAGATCAAAGAGAATTCCAACAAAATCTTATGCTTCACTGGCAGGTCACCAAAATGAAGCACATATTCACTAAAAAAGACTCGATGATTTATTGGAGGGGGCACGCGGTCTGGCTTGTTTGAGTAGAACATTCTCTACTTGTTCTCCTCCTTGATCAAGCTTTGGAAAGAAGGTTCCTATCTAAGGAACTAAAATGCAAATCCAGGAATTCATACTTGGCATTTCTTCATAGAGACCCAAACTAGCTTTCTAAATGTTCTGCAGGTAGGCAGCACCAGGGAATCAATCTCTCTGTCACTTCCTATATACAGCAACTCCCCAAGTGTGAAATTGTACATGAAATTCAAAATGCATCTGGGGGATGGCAATATTTATTTGATCTAACATGAGCATCTGCTATAAACTATGTCAGATTTGTGCAGTAGTTCCAGGGGTTGGGGTGGGGGAGAAAAATGCTCCCACTCCCTCTCAAAAGAACTATTTTAGGGAGGACAGCACAAAAGCTTGCCTAGGATTAGAAGGAATGCCTTTAATTATTATTAATTTTAACAATTGGAGATCACCACAATTCTTCCAGAATAGCAAATGAATGTGCACCTGGATTAGGAGTTTTTCTACCAACAAAACATCTCATATTCAGATCATCAAGATTTTAGAGGTATGCTCTGTATTCTCTACTGCACAAAAAAAAAGAGTAAGCAGAAAGTGTAAGTTATGTCCATCATTTGATTCAAACATTACTTACCCATCAATAATAAGATGCTCATAGGGAGCCTTCTTGTCACAGACAGGGCAAACCCAAGTTGGTTTCTTTTCATTCATTTGAATATACAAAGTGGCATCAAAACATTGCAGGTGTGAACAAGTCAGGGCCCTACACGGTATAGTTAGCCGCATTTTACCAAGCTTTAAAAGAAAAAAAAAAAAAAAAAAAANTACTTACCCATCAATAATAAGATGCTCATAGGGAGCCTTCTTGTCACAGACAGGGCAAACCCAAGTTGGTTTCTTTTCATTCATTTGAATATACATGTATTCATCAAAACATTTATTCAGCAGACCCATAAGGGCCCTACACGGTATAGTTAGCCGCATTTTACCAAGCTTTGAAAGAAAAAAAAAAAAAAAAAAGAATTGCATCATCTTGGTATTAAACAGGGTTTTTGTGTCTGAAAAGAGACAGAGACAGGTTGAGTTCTACTCAAGAAAAACCAAACATAAAACCAAGTTTAGATCAAAAGACACACCATATATATCATTCCGCCCTTCCTCATTTGTAGATTTGATCACAGTATCAACAAAAAAAACGTTAACAAAAGTCACATTTTGACTATGTCTGATAAAGGAAACAGCAGACAACATCCTTTCACACTCCCATACCCAAACCAGAGTCCATCAGCCTCCTATCACCTGCCCGTGCTCTGCGATAACCATGAGAAAAAAATTCTCCTCCTTTGTTAGTATTTTAAAAGCTGATAAACACGGTTCAGTCCTTTCCTATCACTTATAGCTAATTTAAGTGTGTATTCAAGCTACTGTCCATATTTCAGGCAGAGCACTACTGTACCTGCTTACTGGCTTAGCTTTGCACTCACAGAAGCGAGCACGCAGAAATGCACTTGCAAGATTACAGCTCATTTCCTGGTGTGCTCGTTTCTCTAACTCCATTATTTTCCCTGCTTTTTCCAAGGGACTGTCAGGAAGTTACCACTCAAGAACAAGTCACACTTGTTAACTATTTAGAAATTATGCTATTCTCCTTGTAGCATACAGTTGCGAGGTACCCTGAAATTCTGCTGCTTTTTTCTTCGGTAAAATACAGATAGTTGGCTATCCCCTACCATACATTATATCTTTTCGACCTTATAAAGAGCCTGCAAACATTACTGGCAGATGACGCAGGAGGAGAATGGGTTCTAGGACACGCTTTCAGACAGGACCGTCCTCTGCTTCACGTTTGCAGAAGGTCCAGGACAGCAGGGTTTGGCAGGCCAGCACAAAGCGCCTTTAATACAAACTGTATACAGACCACAGACTTTAACACAAAAAGCACACGAGCGCTCGAGCAGAGCAGACAACCACAGGACAGCTACACGTAGCAGGTGTTTGGACTAAATTCTACCATGGGAATATCTTGATTTGGATTAGAAAGCTCAACGCCATCCCAGACCATAAGGCACTAACACATGATTATGCTGACTGCAAAATTGATTTTGACAGTCAAAAGAAATTTCATATGAATCTGCAATAGATGTGTTTCCTTTCCTCAAAAAACAAGCAGATTTTTTCTGGCCAAGAACTTATGTTGCAGTTTAGAAGGGGGGTTAACTGACAGCACTGAATGCAAAAAGTAAGAGATTTCTAAACAAGAGTTTTCCCCCATGAAAAAAACACACACAAAAAAACGCTTTATTAAGAACAATTTATACCAAGCATTTGAAGGGTTTTTTTTCAAGTTACATATATTTGACCAAAACATCCATGGCGACTTCCGCCGGTCCAACAGGACCGCAGGAGGAACCGCTTCTGGCACGGCCTACGCCAGCAATATGGTCACGCATACTGATCGCCGGCAATACAAGACGGGTGCCACAGGATGGCACTCCATCTCGCAGGATCAGAAAACTAAAAACAATATCAAGAACAAAGGCTCTGCTCGCAGTCCACTGCCTCCTCCATGATGCTTTCTGCATCCCCTGCAAGCAGAAACCGCTCCACCCCGATCTCGGCAAATTCGGCTGTAGCGGGGCGCCGCGCGTCTCCCTTCCCCAGCTGCCGGTGGCCGTCAGATGGGAGGGGAGCGGGGACCTCCCCGGGGGCCGTGGGACCTGGTGGAGCTCAGATGGGAGGGGAGCGGGGACCTCCCCGGGGGCCGCGAGACCTGGTGGAGCTCAGATGGGAGGGGAGCGGGGACCTCCCCGGGAGCCGCGGGACCTGGTGGAGCTCAGATGGCAGGAGGTGCTCTGGGTGCCATGTGTTGGTGACCCCCCTTCCTCTCCCAAATCCATGACCAAGCACGTTATTTCTGCCACATACCCACCCCCCCCGCGAAGCAAGGCCCCCTCGGCCACGGCTGTCAGGGATTCCTAGCTCCCAGATGGCAGGTCAATGGCTCATCTGTCTTTTGGGCACAGTACGAGTCTCCCAGCTCAGCCAGGATCAAGAGTAAGGGTACCGGAGGCAAAACCTGGATGCTTGTGTAGGATCCAAAATAAAACCAGCAAGGGTCAGAGACATGCTGCAGGAAGAACACACGTACCCCATCTCCCAAGTGAAAAAGCACATTTAAACCTGAAACCGTGCCTATAATTTTGCGTAGCAGTTGGATTTAACAGGACACAGGCAGAGAGCAACAGCACACAGAGCGTTAACAAGTTCGTGTCTCCTTTCCCATTTTTGGCACTGAACATCCTGGATCGGCTCTGCCATACTGGCCAAGCTGTGCCAAAGCGGACAAAAGAAAAGGGCATAAAAGGAGGGATGCACCCAACTTCTGGAGAAGAGTCTTTCCCAAGACTGTCACTGTTCCGATTCCTGCCTTTTGTCAGCCAAAGAAACACTGCATTAATTTCTTTTACAAGCTTATAAAACATGGCTATCTTTTCAAGTTAAAAAAATGCACCCAAAACAAGAGTTAAGAATTTGTAAACAAAACTGCAAGCCTACAGTAAATGCTAGATTTGCAATTTTTGTTCAGCTAAGTATTTTGTCCAGCTGCAGAGCCTGAGGATTTATTTTTAATTGAAAAAAACATGAATTCAAGTGTCTTCCTGAAATACATCTTCACTACGGCCCCTTTGCATACTGAATCTTAGACAGATTCAGCCAATAGTTGAACACAGCTTTTTCTCATACCTATTTGCTCTCTGAGGGAGAGCAGGCCTCTACGAGCTAAAAAAAGCTCAGGGGCAAACCAAAACACATTCAGAAGAAGCTGTCTCACTGCACTTTTCTGGAGGGCAAAATAAAAGTTATAAAGTCTAAACCCGCCACCTTAACCAGACTGCAATTCCATTTATTCTCCTGAAGAACATACGTGGGACAATCACACCCACCGGGCGTGAGACTGGAGGAAGGGCATCCTCACATCAGTAGAGCTGAAGATGCATTATACTTTAATTTTTGGTTCTGCTGTTGGAGACCAAATAATCATCTGTACTTTCAAAGCATACACTGTCCAAACACTCAAGCATTTGAAATTAAGCACAAAATATTTATCAAAAAAAATTCTCCCTGAGCCAGATGCTTACAAATCAGCAAGTGAAAATATAGAGCTTATAATAAAATTACATTCAGAACTGAGGACCGAATCATGCTAGTAAATTCTCATCATTATCCTCCTACTTAGAGGACAGTTTGGAAGGTGCAGTCCCTGTCCCAAAAAGCTTTTGCAATGTTGGACTGTTCTATGAGCTACAGTGAAACCAGACAGCACCAACTGCAGAAAGTATTGGCAGGGAGGAACAAATCAGTTAAGTGTGTGTATTTTGTAGACATTATTAAAAGGACACAGAAACAAACATGCTCAAAATAATCTGCTGTAGACTTTGTTCTGTGTATTTATTAGGAAAGAATTAATTTAAGAGGAAAAACCAAAAAAAGGCAGGACTTCATAAGAGCTACATCCCAATGTCAGATTGGTATTTCATTTTCTTCACTGACAAAGCTTTGAGAAAGCAAAATAATTTGACATCTTTAGGTGTCTGTAAACTTGCAATCCTAAAAAGAGTCTTCTAGAATATCTTCCTGCTCTAGTATTAACTCATCTGAACCAGTCAGCTAGAAAAAAGATGCATCTAAAGGCACAGCTGAACAACTTCTATTGATGAGGGACACGGTCAGGACAAGCACAAGTATTTTGTCAGAAAACTCAAATGGAATGATCTATAAAGAAACATAACTGCCTTAACCGATAGTTTTGACAAATCAAGTATTGAATTAAACATCTATAACTCCAGAAGATATACGAGCATTAATTTAAGATAATGAATTAATATGTATGGACTTTTAAACTCTTACAGTCATTTAATTCCTCCTAATGGATTACTATTTTTTTCTGTATTGGAATCTAATTAATTTTAAGTGGTAGGAACATTGTGCCTAGAGACCAAAAAAAAAAAAAACCCACAATAACAAGACTGTCATTGTACTTTCTAGAATAATGAAGTACTAACAGGACCACAAGAATTCAACTATAACAACTCAGCAAAATGAGCTGCCAAGCGTCGACCTGGTATACTTAAGTACTCCAAAGCTGCATAACTCTTCATGCAAGATACAGATTCATAAGGATCACTAAAAAAAGATCACTAGGTTATAGTTTTAAAGATCAGTATTTCACTTTTTTTTTTTAATGCAGTCCCTGTATCTTCCTTATAAATAACTTCCTTACGAATGCATTATTATTTACAGTTAGTATCAATATTATTGTGGAGAAAGTCAAAGACTGAAGATCAGAAAAATACCACATTTAAAGATTTACAATGATCTGAGAAATATATGTACTTCTATAAAAAAGAAACAGCAATGTCAACTGTACGTTTTGCAAAACAGAACTTTCATACCCAGAAGTTTATCTCTACATTGCTGGAGTTTAAGCAGATATTTAATAACTTGAAAAATACGCTTTGATTTTGCCAGAACAACGTCAGCTTTTTTTCTTTAAGTTTCGAAACTGAAAGTTTCTTGTCAAGCATGAGCAGATTGAGCCAAATCAGGAAACAGATGTATCTTTAATCTCGACAAGAGGTTTAAAAAGTTATGCTGCAATAAAGGCACTATGTCAATCAATGCAGAAAGCAAGTATTCTGAAGCAGTGTGAAATTTAAAAAAGAACACAAAGAGATAAAGACTGCACATAATATTAACATTGTGCAGTTCAGCCAATGATAATACAAAACCCAGTATAAATCTAGTGCTTATTCCTGTATCTACCTGGTTAACAACCAAATAACAGATCAAGATACAGTCTCTGCAACTTCCATATTCAATGGATCTGTATCTTGCTCAAATTGGTGCAACTGGGCACAAATCCTCTATCTGACAAGTAGTGTGCAACTTTTCCCTGTTCAAATTTGGCAACAATTTTGTTTGAACATCCTCTAGAACACTGCTTCATTTTTAATCTAAGACTATAAAATGCTCAAAGTGTATACATGCATATAATTAACTTCAGTTAAAAGATGTTCAATTCTTTGGCTCCAGACACCAACTTAAGAGGTATTTTTAGTAGACAGATTCACCTACCTTACTGCTGAGAGGGGTTTTATCACAACCAAGCACCAAGGACCCAAGCTGCACAGACACTCACATGATCTAGTGACAGATTTAAATGTACGCTTACATGTAGTTTTGAATAGCGTTTTCAAGTTAACGGAATACTCATCTGCTCAGGCGTAAGTCACATGCTTAAGCACACTGCTAGATAACTTCAGCACCAGATCCTATCCCCAAAGTTAACACGCAAGTAAACACAAGCTAACATCCACTGAAAACTTGTCTGAGAACAGCCACATTTCTATCAGAATCAGTTTTGAAGGAATTAAAAATACTTACTGGACAAAGAAGAGAAACTCTTAAGCTTGTTGTCGCTATTTCACTGTCTGGATCTGCTGTCAGTTTCTCTTTAACTGTCATTGGAAAGAACACATAATTTTATAGTTAATTTATGGCACAAATTGGATGATAGAGAAGTAAAGCAAGTCTTAAACTATATGTGCTAAACTTTTGCCATGTCTACTGGAAGCAAGCGGCAGTGAGCATTGTTTCACACTCCCACAGTTAGACATGTAATCTAAGCAGTCTTTACTCTCCAGGAAGATCATAAATTACAACATTTAAGTAAGCTAGAAGTAGGAAGAGCTCATCTTAAACCAAGATCCATAGAAAAATTATCTATCCAGAGATGGCTCTTTTCATATACACACATACATACATACTTGAAAATTATTTAAAATCTGCCAAAAAGATCAGCCACATTAAGCACCTGAAGTTAACAATGGACAAGCTTTTTTTTAAAAAAAAAACCCAACTAATATTAACATGTTAGTAACTTTCACATGGACAAGCACTTCTGTAAATCTCTTAAATACTCATCAAGGAACCCAGTTGTTTAACATTTAAAAAACTAATTGGGAAACAAAAAAGTAAGAGAAGTACCCTGACAAAATGAGGCTTTAAATAACTGCAGTGAAATACTACCATTACAGAAGACTTTCATCTCCACCTGTCCTTGATTTTTGTCTATAAAAGACTGTTCTACAAGCAGTCACAGTTTACATGAACAAGTCAATTCACATTCTAGCTGCTCGAGAAACCCGAAATACACCCTTGTTGTTACCTCGTATACAAATGACAGCAGCCACCCAGAAACTCGTCACTAGATTTTTGCGCATTGAAATCATCATACTATGTTAATGCAATACAATTAATACACTGGCTTTGCAGCACTGCATTTACTGGGGAGCTGATTTCTTCCCTTCCGTAGAAGGTGCTGTACAGAGCACAACACTCACCATCTGAGCATCTCCCAATTAGACATTAAAGAGGGCAACCAAGAGCTGTCAGGTGTTTGTTTTTTCACCCTCTCTCTGGAAAAGCAATGCATGCAGCAGTGTTTGTTTGGATTTTTATTACATAAACTTATACCAATGTGTACATGTCAGGGAAACAACAAAGGAGGAAACCTTGCACTTAGATTTGGGGGAAGGGAGGAATTATGCTAAGCTGTCTCTCCAGGAGCTCACTCCACAACACTGTGCCACAGGAACAAAAAATAAGTGGCGATGAAGACGTTCCTCCAGCGTGTCACTATCAGCCTAAACTAAACTAAATCAGCCATTTAGTTTAGCTTGTTCAAGGTACTGAATTATCAGTTAACTATATAAATATCGTTGCTCTGTTTAAAGAAACACAACCAGAAGAACCGAACTGAAAGAGTCTCTCTCGCATTTTTCCCTTCACAGTGTCAACAGGGTTCCTGGACTGGCTCCTAATACAAACAAAGGCCTCCGAGTCTCTGAATTTCAGCTGAATACAAAGAACAGCACTATCAGGTTCTCGAAACCCAGAGAATTGTAGGAAGTCCAAACCTTGGTTAGTACAGTGCTATTTCAAATCGCCTTTTACAAAAGCTCTTTTCTCCTTTCTCGCTAACAAGCACATCAGACGTACTTAGCGCTCGCGAGTGATCCGGATTCCGAATCCCTTTTGCTCGCAACCTCTGCAGTAAAACCGTGGAGGACAGCTGCTTTACGAGATAGACTGCCATGGAATAGTTCTAGGAAAGAGAACAAAGAGCAAAACAAAATCAAACTGTTTCAATCAAAATAGCGCTCATTTTATACAATGCTTATGCAATTTACACGCTTGCAGGGCCTTGTGTTTCTACGGTAATTCCAAGATGTTAAATGGCAAGGTTTTCAGACTAGAGAAAACCCACCAGGTTTTAGCAAGTTCACAGGGCTGGAGTTTGAGAGATGTGACAGAAGTGACAGGCTTCACTGGGACTAGATCTAGCTGCAAGAGAAGCTATTCCTTCTGCTATCACAACAGCAGTTAGGACACTTCCAAAAGTTTTGTATTAACTTGGAGCAGGTAGCCTAGAGGCCATTTTAAAAGGATGATTTTACACAAATAGCGTTAGGTCCTGCTGTTGTGCTGATGCATTTAAGGGAAGCCATCAGGACAAATTTGATCAAAACTCACTTTTATAAAGCTCTTTTTTTCCCCTTTCAAAATATGAAAATCAACAGTGGTGGCTTTTCAAAAGCAGTCATTAAAAACATGCATCATCTACAATATTTCCCACTCAACCTGGAAGTACTGTCCAACCTTCCTTTTCTTCCTGCAGTGGCTATGAAACACTAAAGCTACTTGACTGATGAAGCTTAACAGAAATCAGAGTTAAAGAGTTCAGGAGTTCGGTGGGGTCACGATGTACTCTAGTGCATCTAGCAGGCAAGAAATTACCACTCCCAACCGCCTGTCCTTCCCGTTGCTCGAGCTTAGGTTCCTTCCCCCTCTTCAGAGTCAGCAGAACAGATCACGCAAATGCTCCTTATCTGTGTCAGCAGAAAGCCAGGGATCTGCCTCCGCCACGGCAGACGGGAACCCGGCGTGCAGGCGAGCCGGACGTGCACGCACCGACCCTGCCCGCTCCCCGGCCAGCGCGGCGAGCTCGCGCTCGAGGGACTGAGCGGGGCTGGCAGAGTGCTCCTGCTGACATCGCTAAAGGTTTTCAGACCAGTCTCTTACATTTTGGAGCTTCTCATTTTTCTTTTAAGCTGGTAACAGCAGCAGGTAACACTGTCTTTCTAAAAATATGGTACTGTACCGTGCATTCACCAGCAACCCCCAGGAAACAAGCAGCAAGGACAAAATTCATGCTCTCACATCAGGGGGTACCAACTACTTTTTGCGATAAAGCATATATATATATATTTAGCTACATTTAGATGGCTAAACTTGTAGTGATATTCATACATTTTAAATGGAAAAATTTAGGGCTCCTTCCCCCCCACCCCAGCAACTCTCAAGTATGTTCCCACAAAACAAAAGCACAATCAAAAAACCCCCATATGATTGTGACATTTGCCATTCGTTATTTAGGATGCCACCAGGATATGAAGATGGGATTTCAGTAATTTATCTTACCATAAAAATCACACAAATTGAAATAGAATCAGAAACACCATATTTTATATATTTTATTCTTAAAATGAATGCTTCTCACATCGTTAAAAAACACTACTGCTTTAACTTGTTTGTTTAATGCCTCAATTAGTATAGAAGTTAGAAAAATGCTAATTAACATTGTGAAATTATTTACCGACAGCTTGAATCTACAAAGCTAGGAACTTGCCCAAGGCATCTTGTACAGAAGGCTTTTGAAACAGATTGTGTAAAAATCACAATTATGACTTCAGGAAAGGTAGAGCATACCAGTTGAGACAAGCAATTGACTCTTAAGGGAAGGGGAGACAGGGAATTCAAATTTTGTACTTTACAGGCACATCCAAAAATAAAACAACTCCTCACATTTAACTGTCAAGATCTCAAACAATCAGATTAGGAAGCATTACTTCTCACGAGTGGGGATGTTCTGACTGACGTATCATTCTCAGGAAATACACTAAGAATTTGCCACTGTCTTCAGTTCTGTATTACAAGTTAAAAGGTATCCAATAAGTTTTATATAACTGAAATCTCTAAGAAGTCTGAGAAAACAGCTAGTTCACTACAGAGTAGCTTAGAGTCCATGCAGATTTGTGACATTTCTTTTCCCTAAATCCTCATCTGTATTCTAAAGCAGAAGTGCAGCACTGTGTTCACAGCAATAACCAGGATTCATCAACTTGTGTGCAGCCACTTCTGCAAGGTAAATCAAAATAGGTTTATTTTCAAATGCTTATTTCAGATGCCTGCAGTTCTTGATAGATAAAAGATGACTTAAAAAAAAAAGTATTCAATCATTTATTCTAAAACCTGAACGGAGACTCTTTTACACTTGACAAGAAATTCATCGTGACAGGGAAGGAGAGAAATACTAGCATGATGTTTTATATCTGGCTATTGTGCACAGCTAGACTATAAGCGTTTTTCCCATTTTGGTTCAAAAACCCTGGGCTTTGTATACAGACAAGTTCTTGGAAAAAGCTTCATCTCAGGATAATTCTCAGGACTTCAAAAAACATGATGGTTGCAATAACAAAGCCACAATTTTTCATGTATTGATTTTGTAATGTATATCTAGCAGTTTGTCATCAATGAGAGCTGATGCACTGATTCATGGAACAACTTAAAGTGACTTTTTGCAGATTGTTTCAGATTTCACTAGTCCAGTGGAACACCAGCAATTTTATAATCCCCTCAGACACAAAAAAAGATTATAAAAATATGACTTCTTTAATATCAAGTAGGTGGATGTTTGTAAGAACAGAAATATGAAATAGGAAAGGTTTATTTCCGAGGACACCATTGAGTCGCTATGCTTTGTTGTCTACTTTTTCAGGGTTAAGCAACACCAATCTGTATAGACTGTCACATGTTAGCAGGTCAGTTAAAAGGTGAATCCAAGATAAGGTTTGTCAAGACTCAAAATCAGGAAAAGCTTGAAGTCTAAAGTTAAACAAAAAACCCCAATGTAAAATTTCTTGAACTTACTACCTGGGCCCTCAATGAGTCACAAAGATAGGTGGGTGCATGGATGGAGAGGAGAGGTCACACTACGAAAAAACCTGAGGGCTACTGATCTGGGGAAGCATGCCACACCTGCCTGGTGCAAAGCAGCAGAGAAATGCAATCAAAAGAAGGAACAGCCTACTGCTAAACCATGAGGTATTTTCTGCACAATTAAACTTGCTTATCTTCCAAATCTTTCAAACATATGCCAAAACAGAAATTAATAAGCTTAGGCAGCATTATGTACCACATAAAGGTACTTACTCTTCCAATTTCTGCAGTCCACGAAACAACGATTGTGTTTGGTACCGTTGTGGATAATCTGACGAGTGAGGTAATGTTGATTGGTCGGCTAGGTCGCTTTGGTTCAACACCATTTTTGGTTGGTGGAAGGTAGCCCTAGAATTTAAAGCATCTTTTAACTCACAGCAAAAAAAAAAAAAAAAGTGCTCTTCCCTTCTCTCTCCCCTCTCCCCAAAATCCTGCCCCGATGAAAGCTCTGTATTCCACCAGAACCAGGCTCCCTCTGCAATTTAAAAATATACGTGGCGGACAGCACAATACCAGGTATTTCACGAGTCCTTTTCCTTAGGCAACATCCTAAGCCTGCCCGCGGGAATACTAAGGGGAGCCTTTGCCATCCCGCTTTTCTCCGCTGGCAGTATTCCTACTCAACCAGCCTGGCCAAAGCCACCCAGCCTAACCCTGCGCAGCGCCCCAGGACTGTAAGCCAGCGTCTCTCTTTTGTCCTGTTGGCCAGGGACAGCCTTTTCCCTGCACACAAGACCTCCAAAACAGGGTCTAATTTCAGCCAGATTCATCAGATGTTTCTAGAACATAAAAGTTTACTGTCACTCTGTTAGAAAATTAATCTTCCAGATCTATTGGCTGGTCTCATGAGAAACAATTTACTTAACTGTCTTTCTCATTCATCTGTCCACCTTCATTCAAACACTCCAAAATGTGAAAACGAAGGTTAGGATAAATGCTCAAGCACGTTTCTGACAGACAGCTCATAACAATGCTACCGATTATACAAACCCAAATAATATCTTACTTACTGGAAGGCTGCAGGGTTTCCCATTTACTTTCACACAGAGATTGGGCGGGAAGTGATCTTCTTGTGGACAACTGGTCTCTGATAAACAAAACCTGAAAGCAGAGAGCTTCCATCACCTTTCACTTCCAAAATGACTTAAAGACCACCCATTCCTAGAAGGATTTTTTTTTCCACCAAGCTGTGAGAGCATGCCAAAACCTGCTAAACACAGTCCTCAAATCAGCTGTATGGCTCAATAAGCAGGAAAGCCCCCCAAAACTACGGGTGTGGGTTAAGGCGGCCACAGGTTCCTCCTCAGGTTTCTCAAATTCCTCAGACCGGGTCTGTCTAACAGCAGAACCGTTCAGACAGGCAGGTTCCTGCTACAACAGATAGACCGTCCAGCTTCTTTCCCATCACTCCTCCTGCCTGACCTCTTCTTGACTGTTCACAAATGACAATATAAGCCATCTGTTCAACTGTCCCTCCTCCAAACCTCAATAAGCCAGCCAGCTATTTAGCTGCAGCATCAAATGCTATGTCAAGCCTTTTACTTCAGCCAATTTTTGCTAATGCTATTTCAAAGGCTTATTTGCTACTGGAATCAAAATAAGACAGACCCTCCCTCACCCTACAAAGTGCTGATAGGCCCAAGGCTGCAGGGAATGTGCAAAGGACAGACCTAAAGGGCCATCTCAAACCCAGGGGATTTCTTCCAGGGACACTCAAACATACCTTCACATCAGGGTATAGCTATTCAACGCAGCTGAGCCTAGCAGGTTGCTGCTCTCAAAAAGGGGAGTTACCTTCTGTCCTTGTTTTCTCTCCTCCTTTCCCCTTCCCTTTTGTTCACCCGACCCCACACCAAGCCAATTTAACTTGCTGATCAGCAGAAGCTGACCGGACAAACAAGACCCAAAAGCACTTGCTTTCTGCCTGCAGAGTTAACAGCTCGCCATGTAGTCATGCAAACACCAGATCCAGTGCAAGAGAGGAGGGTGACAGTGCAGCCAGGAGCAGAGGGATAGAAGGCAAAACAGCTGCGAAGTCAGCTCTGCTGTAAGGTCTGCTCAAACGCTTACAGAGAATTACAGGGACACATAGGATTTAATCAGCTTCCAATAAATTTGTCAAAACCTCTAAACAACCAACAAGTTAAGATCAAATCCGGTGATTCCCAAAATCTTGCCTCCCATTCCCAGCAGAAAAGTAGACCTTGGGTTGCCATGCCCAGCAATACAGTGTTTGGCATCTCTGTTAGGAAAAACAACCCTCCCTGCACATGGACTCTGAAGGCCAAGGCTCTGGAACCTGACAGATTCGGAGTTAAGGAAAGGAGCATACGCACAATCTAAAACAATGAATTGAAGAAAATCAGTTGGTTATAGCATGCAGTACATGCAGTGTTCTGCCACGCCAGATATCGGGCCACCAGGAGCTTCAGGAAAGCTGCACATGACAAAGACAAGTAGTTAAGTCTGCCCTTTCCAAAGTAGCCAGTAGCCGAAATCCCCAACAACAAACTTTTCTCAAGATAACAGACAGTAGGATGAGACACACTTCCACAAAAGTAACCAGATTGCTGGGAGGGCATATATTTGATACATCACATTTCCAAAATATTTTTTTTTTAAAACAGCAGCATTGAGAACGGGCCATATGAACACATACCTTAGCTGGACCTGTACTGTGAAGTCACATTTGGTCCCAGAAATATCCCTGGCAAAGACAAAACACGGGTTACAATGTGTTACTTATATAGTAGGATCATTAATGCTTTTTCAGAGTCTGCTATAAGTTGACTCGTGTGTGTGGCAACCCTTTTGCATACCACACTTTCCTTCTTCTGGTCAAACCACCATCCTTAAGACACACTAAAAAAGTGTGCTTTTTATTTTTCAGAGTAATTCAATTACAGTCTCATCTCACCTCTACCATTCTCTTCTTTTGGTATACGGTAAAGAAAACTCTCACAGGTCACTATGTACATCTTTAAACTGAGTAAATACAGAACTTGGCACAGGAATTGGCCAGCAGTGAAAAAAGGCTGCAAGCAGGAGAACTCCGTTATTTGTACGGCAGGCAGTACAAGAGAAACCTCTCCAGTCTTCACTGGACAGTGGTGGTATTAATTAAATACAAAAGAGAAAAGAATTGCCCAAAAGAGGATTCTCTGAGGCACTATGCACTCTTCTGTGCACTTTAAGATCACATTTTAAAGTAAAAGTTATAGCAAGCTTTTTTTTTTTTAGTTTAAATACTGTATGATCAATAAAACTCACTTACATTGAACTGCTGATTTGCTGCACTTGTTGTGGTGTCAGTGCAAACGCAAAGCAGGTTTCTCGAAATCGCTGACTATTATCTGATGCTAGAAGAAAAGAAGAGAGCATTTTTAAAAAACAGCAAATAGAGAATAATCAGAGCTATATCCTTTCATTAAAGTGTCTACATACATATATACGCGCACACACACATACATATAATTTTATAAGAAGCACAGCAGTATGACACATCTGTTTCTGTAAACAATTTCAAAACCAACAAGGAATTTGCCATTTAAAGCCTTTTGTAAATAAAAATAAAATAAATGCTATATATTTATATATAAACTATATATTAAAAAAGTGATACAGACAACAGCGAAGCAGAGTCAAATCAGCTTAAGACCTTCTATCAGTCATGGGAGCTTAATTGTAAGTGTTCTTTGATATTAGATAAAAAAAGTTTAGGGATCCTCATCAATAACTACTTTTTTTTAAATTTCCTTTAACACACAAGATCATGGATTAGCCTGTAAAAGCAAACAGAGCGACTGAGAAGTACGACATACACAACTCCTCCAGGCGCTTCAAGAAGACAGTATTTTATAGAGTTAAATGCAACGAGTACATAGCATACAAGCACCTCGTGAGATACACACAACTTGGATATAAAATCTTCAACTTTGTGCTACAGAGCTCTAACAGAACAAATCGTGCTTAACAATTAACGCATCTGCTGGAAACCAAAGAACATTAGGCATCTCCAATGACTATGTTGTGTATTAAACAGTCAATTTTTTGTTTTACTGTAATGCACTTCCCAACTCAATCCTGAGTGACAGATGAGTGAATACTTTGGGGTGATAATTCAGATATTTCGTTAAAAACCACCATGTGGTAGGTCAGAAACAACCACAGAATACACATTGACTTAGTATAAATATTTAACAGCAGCAAACTCACAAAATTACATTTATATTTTCTTGTATGTTAATGCTACAAGACATGTAAATTTTATTATACGCAACCACCATGTGTAGTTCTTTGTTAGTTACTGCATGGAGCAATTACTGCACCCAAAATACATCGAGAGGAGCCACTGCGTGATCTGCGATAGCCTCTTCCTTGTGCAGACTTGCGGGCACACCACCACTAAAACTACGTGGGCAAGAATAAATAACCTGCGCTGAATAACAGCTTTTGCAAAAATACTGGCAGTAGTAAATATTTTTAAAAGAACTATATTTTCTTGAATATTGTTTATATTCGTGTACTCACATTTTCTCTCCCATCATTTCCTACACAATTATCATATTGGGCATATCCTGAGTGTTTCCCAAAATCAACAAATGGAAACTCAAACACATTTATTAATAAATTGCTCTACTGTAATGTCCAAAAGCACCATGTGGACTGGGCACAGCACGAAGCATCAAGCTACTGTTTAGTTCGACCCTCCGGCCTCCAGGATCCACCACCTGTTTCTGTTTTAATAAATTCCCAATTCCTTTTCTCCAAGGAAAAACACGCACGGCTTAAGATGACAGCCAGTCACATTATGACAATGTAAGAATCTGCAGGAAGTATAAACATGTTTACAATAAGCAATGAAAGTCTTTTATAATACTTTGTGTATATATATTGTACACCTATTGTTGGCTATAAATGACAAGATCAGTATATTGTAATCGACAAAAGAAAAATTAGCTGACCAAGTTAAATGATCCTTTGCACATCAGACCATTAAATTAACTCAAG
This sequence comes from Casuarius casuarius, assembly GCA_003342895.1. Classification (NCBI taxonomy): domain Eukaryota; kingdom Metazoa; phylum Chordata; class Aves; order Casuariiformes; family Casuariidae; genus Casuarius; species Casuarius casuarius. Next base: position 1,521,919 of record PTFA01000231.1, read on the forward strand.
TTGTTATTTCCTATTTTTACATGTTTGAAGGTGGCCTGAACTTTTGTTTTTACTTTCCTCCCATGAACTGTTTGCTTTACCTTAGAAATTTCAGTTCTGTTTTTACTAGAGAAGTTCCGGAAAGTCTTGGGAATGCTGCTTGTGAACTCCAACACCTTTAATTGTAGGACGAGGCTGTTGAACGTTTAACAAAAGCTACCTTCATTAAGGACTTAATTACTCAGAGAAGTTTAACAGCAGTTAACAACAAGAACAATCTAAAACCAAGTCTCCCAAGTCAGCTTTTCACCCCTCAGCTGCTCAGCATTTTGCCTGCTTGGGTTTTGCAGCATTCCCAACTTACAGGCAGACTCAAACAGCTAATACACATTTTGTACGGTGCTAGAAGAAGGGAAGAACAAAATAACTGACCAAAGCAGCAAAAGAGATCCCAAAGCTCAGTTCCCCCTTCTTTACCAGCTGGTATTAATCCAAGACTTGTTTTTGCTATATAACAATCTGTGATCTTGGAGAGCGAGTCTCACGTTTCTGCATTCGGTTTCATGGTGCTTTTGATGGTGGCCAAATTAAAGCAGTACATGTTAGAATGGCAGAAAACGCAGAAGTACGTTCTTCTGGGCTGACGTGGAGGCCTCCATAACTCGAGCTTTCTTCATGAGCTGTATTCCTAGCACATTAACAAGGCATTAAATATCCTCTGCTTGAATCAAACATTTCAGCAGCAGAAACAGCCACTTCAAACTCACAGCCTTTAAAAAATATTATATATTTTATATAAATTTTATATAAATATTTATATTATTAAAAATATATAATATCACAGAAAGCCAAGCATTAACAAGAACTGGGTTCTGTGCTCTACAGTCAATGAACTTGTCCTTACCTAGAATTCACCTAAACTGGAAAAGGTAAGCGGGAAGGCTGTGGGGGAGTTTTTTGCTTGTTTGTTTTCAAGTATTGTCAATTTAACTCAAAGAACAAAAACTGAAGGCCTCCATCATTTCTTCTTATGTTTGGTTATCAACTTCTTATGAGCTCATCTTAACAACTGTAAGCAAAAGTCTAGGAGCTGATAGATCAATGGTCCCCAGCGATCAGGGCTGCACTTCATCACATGCTACTCAATCCCGTCTCAGCTGCAGAACAGCAGTAATGCACACGGGCAGTGTTTTCCATACCCCGCTCTTGTGTACGAGCGATTGCTGTGATTACCCCGGCAGCACTGCCGGACTGCAAAGAAGGAACAACCTGTTAATTAGAGAAAGATGATCCAGAAGCCAATCTTAAAAAGATTTCAAAACTCTTGACATATTGAGCAGTAGAGAAAGAGGGGGGAAAAGATGTACCAACACATTCAAGAAGCCCCATGGCTCAGAACTGAGCCTAACTAAAAGACAGCTACAGTGAGACTCTCAAGCTAGCGTTAGGATGCGATTCTGCCTCTTGGAAGCCTAACTGCCAACCTGAGAAAGAGCAAATTTTAAAACAAATTGCACAATTCAGTGTGTGCTACCATAAGCATGTCTAACCTTTAGAAACGGGCATATTTCAGCCGATTATAAAGACAGCACTTGAATCTTTACATTCAGCATGATCATAAGAAATGACAAGAACAAGCTGCACAGCACCACACAGCACCAGCTGCAAACACACACTAAGCAAGTTGTAAAAGAGCCCATGAACAGCAGGGAAAATACTGGGCTACCACATTTAAAAACACGCAGGTTTTACAAGGGCTGTCTGTAGCGGTTAACAGCATTGCTTCCGTTTCCCAGCTTTCAGCTGAGCTTCCCCAAGTGCTGCCGTGCCCCCAGCACCCCAGCGCTGCCCTCCCGGGCGGCTGCTCCACCGGGAAGCGGCCCGCGGCTGCCGCCCTCCACCGCTGCAAAGCCATGGGCAGCGGTCAGTAAAATACAGCAATGTTATTTCTAGATGTACTTACCCTACAAATRATGCTGAGTATGTTAAACTGAGCTAATTTAGCAGCTTTCCATTGAAGACTAGGCTTCCCAGCTCATCTGTGACCATGCAAACTCCCCCAAACTCTCCCCTTTTGCAAGGAAGAGCTAGTGGAAGCCTGAAATTTAAGAGTATACAAAAGCAAACAGATTTTCCTTAATCCATCTGGTATTTCTGGTGGATTTAGAAGCACCAAATAGGTCCTGGTAAGCAAAACAGTCTAAAGATCTGGAGTGTGCTTAAAACCAGAATTATGCATATATATAATTTTACACAAGAAAATCATTTTGATGGCTAGAGATGGCAGCCGGGCCCTGCAAACAACCATTATTTAACAAAGGAAAGGCAAAAATAGGTCTCCAGCTGAAAACTGAGCCAATTAAAATAGAACATATAATCTAATAAAGATGGGATCTAGCCAGGACAACAGAATTAATATGAACATTCATATGAAAGTTGCCGAGCTCATTTTTTCCACAGCTATGAATTATTAAGTTTTACAACCTTTTCTTTAGCATTTTCTGAACGACACAGAGCTTGGAGGATCAGTCAGAAGTGGTCTATTAGCAACTTCCTTTGCAGTCTCAGAAAGAAATTCAAGAAACACACAGTGCACAAGTGTCTTTTTATTATTATTATTTACATATAAAGAACGAAGGCTCAGTAATTTAAAAATATCACTAATTGTAAGTATCACTTTACCTTGCTGCTAAAAAGTTTCCTGAATAATTCAAATATGTGAAAGGGCAGATTTTTGAAAGCATATAATAAAAAGCTTTCCATGCAGACTTGTTTAACTAAACAGGTGTCAACAGGAGCAGTTGCAGACAAGCCACATACATATGCTCTCGTCCTACGGGAGCGTCGCTGGGTTTTGGGGGGCCAGGAGGTGCTCGAGGGTGGGGAGGGAGTATTTACTTGTTCTTCATGCATCCAAGTTAGATCCAGGAAAAGGAAGGAACAAAATCTGCATTTTCTAGTAAATACATATGCACACTTATTAAAAACTGGCACGAGTTCACTTCGGTTTCCTCTGCAGGTTCCTAATGTTAGTGCAACGCACTAAAAAGCATAAAATGTTGCAGAAGTGCTAGAGTGGAGCCTCTTCTTCAAAGCTGTTCTTCTTACCAGCTCACCATCACCACAGTTTCCTCGATTATTTCATGTTTTGCTCATTCAACTAATGATCCAAATAGCATATAGGATAGACATACATTAAATGAGAGTGACCCAATTATGCTTTGCTGGTTGTAAATTTTAATAAATGTTTTTCATGAGCAATAAGTTTGCAGAATTTGAGCAAAAACTGTCTTAACACATCAGATTATCATTCACAGGTGCAAAATACCTAACTCAAACTCTATGCACATATGTGGATGTATATATTATATATATAAAAACACACACACACAAACATTTCCTACTGATTCCTTATTTTAAAAAATTCTGTAGCACTGGGGAGGGAGGGGGAACAGCTTGAGCAGCTGATTTTTCTACAGCTCTAAAAATATTCTGTTCCACCTCACCAGTACCCACGGCTAAAAATAGTCACACAATCCTTCTGCAGTAAAATACCTCTTGCTGACTTGAGAAACAGCTAGTCTTTAAATTTCCATTCAAGAACAGATACCTTAAAATCTTTAATGAATCTGATACTATCGTATTGTTAAGGCTGCGGGATGCTTGCTAGGGCAGCTGCAGCTGAACGTCATACTGCCAACGTACTGAGGTTAATCCTTCCCACCTTTCATCGCAAAGGACAGCTTATTAAATAGTTGAGACAATATATTACCTTCTAATACAGAAATTTACTTTGACCAATATAACTTACTTTTTATACTGCAATAACTACCAGGACAAGAGAAAAACCCTAACTGAATTTGCCTGGTACCCATGAGTTCTAATAATAGCATGTTTATTTCTGTAGACAAAAATAGTTACATTAAGTAAGAGTATCAGGAACACAGCAAATTTCTGCTAAATGCTGCGAGATAAACATATGCCTAATTGCTTATTGACTAAGCTGATATAGTACATAATTTTGATCAGTTAAATTTGTCAAAACATTAACCAGAAAAACCTAAACATCATAGAAGTTGTCACCCAACACATAGGTAATTCTTGTATAAATACATCTTTCCCAAATATGTCAGATACCTCATTTTGCTACGACAGAGCCATTTTGCTTTTTTTTTTTTATTCTTTTAAACAGCAGAAGGCGTTGCATCAATTCATGTTTGGTCCTCGTTCAAATATCACTACTGGGAAGTTGATACACTGGTCCCAAGTTAAGACCAGAATTGTTGCACCCACATTAAAGTACAGAAGATGTTCACCTTTTAAGATGTTATAATTTCAGACAGGCTTTGAGTTATGTTAAACTGCAACAGAAGCCAGGAAATTCATAATACAGTACTACACAGGCCGAGCTCTTAATTATTAAGTTTTTCCAAGTCCTCCTGTGTCAATCCCGAAACGGGTTCGTTTACGCGATCACTTCTGGAGGCGAGGGCAAAGCCTACATACGGCACCCTGCGAGAGCCGCGCGGGGCAGAAACCGAGCTGCTCCCCGGGGGCGGACGCACCTTGCTGGGACCTGCATCGGGACGGCATCACCAGCCCTCTTAAAACCACCACAATTTATGAAGTTCCTGTGTAACACAAGCGTTTATACATCAACATTTCCTTTCTGCTAACCGCAACCTTTTAGCACCGCGCTCCCACCACCTCCTACGGTCGAGCAGCACCTTTTGAACGGCAACCCGCCACCCCCCTCCGTTTCCTGCAGCCCATTAAAGGCACCTAGACCACACGAGACACAGCACATCCCCTGAGCCCTCCCCACAGAGCCGCTCTCCCCCCACGGCACGAGGACGGGCTGTTGCTGCTCCCCACAGCCAGGTCAGACCCGGCCGAAGCAGCACGCGCTGCCCGAGCGGAGCTGCGTGGCTGCGCAGAAAGGGAGCACGTCCTGCACGAACCAGCTGCCGGAAACAATTTGGCCACACCGAACCAGCGTTTAGAGCTCAGACAGCTCCTAGGTCCCCATTTCTCTTCTGTCACTCGCTGGCTGGGACAGCTTGGCCATTTCACTTCTTCTCAATCCCTTATCACCATGGATGTTGCCTAATCTTAAGATTTCAAGGCACTTCAGTGCACATACGAATCATTCTTCCCTTGACGGCGGTGACCAGCTCTTAACCACTTCCATGGGTTACAACTACGCCAGACTCACAAACACACTGGACTACTGTGAAAGGACAACGTGACATTCCTAAGACAGATGAAAAACTGAACTTAATTTATAACTGCAACAGACTGATCAGAACTTAAGTTACATAAACAGCTTTTAACAGTTAATACTCAGAAGTAACATGCATAGCTATACTAAGGGTGGAAAAGGCAAGGACTAAGGAGAAGGAAAGGAGCTTATCTGAAATAGTGCCTAAATATATAGAGAGAGCAAAATACCTTGGAAATACTCCAAGGGCTACAATTAATTCATAAATATTACGTATTTTATTACTCTTCATGATACATTGTATAAACAGATCAACTGGAAACTCTGCGCAACCAGACAGAAATTTATGTACTTGTTAAAAAAAAAAAAAGTCATGTATTACAGCATTTTTGAGCAATGAACATTTCTGAAGACCTACAGCAAGAATTAAGTGCCGGTTTCAGCCTGACCATCCATGCCAGAGCTCTCTCCTGTCCCATCCTACCTCTATGCAGTAAAGAGCTGGTCTACCCAGGTGCTCTTCTGGCCCGCTGCCCTTCCTGGGCCCTCGGAGCCCTGCGGCGACTCTGCTCCTCCGCTCCGCTCGAGGGGAGCGGACAGGGCTGGGCAGGGCGAGAGGAGGAAGCACGGCCCACCTCGGGCCTTCACACCCCTGCTGGGATTCGGGGCAGACTGGAAAAACGCACCCACAGACACGCAACACGGCTGAGCGGCACGGACAGGACCCACGGCTCGCAGCAAGGACACTGTGACAGCACACCGCTTCGTAGCTTTATCACGGGGAACAACAGTAGTACTCTGGTATTCATGTGCTAGTCACCAATGCACTACACATTTCCATCTACCATCTTTCCAAATTAAACCAGACCATGGATCATGACTTCTTTGTCTGCGTGGTACAGAAATGTGCATCTTCCCCAGCCTGGGTTGCACCTCTGAGCACAGAGCAAAGCGACAGCTGAACAACCCGGCTGTACTTCCATTAACGTAAACACCCCTTCCAAGATTGCTACTTAGCACAGGGGGGAAAAAATTCCAAATATAGGTACTAAAGTTAGGATCTCCCAAATTTTTCATCAGCATCTAAATGTGAATAGCTTGGTTTTCCAGATGCAGTAAGCCATGAAAAAGCTCACAGACATCAAGATGACCTGTAAGGGGTATTCTGATAATAAGGCCTACAGTATTTTTAGTCTACAAGCGACTAGTTTAATAAACCTAATAGCAACAGCATCTTAAAACTGAAGCAAAAAATTAAGTTTAAAATTTATGATTAGATAACAGAGTTCCTACGAAGCTCACTACTGTGATTAGCATCATCCACACCACCTTTTTCATAAAGCCATCGTGAAGGCAGATGAAAGGCTCTAAAGTTATGGAAGACTTCCACATCCCAGCAGCCTTTCTAGCATCTACTACACGTGATATCGACATCTCGGTTGCATTTAGAAATCTTAAACACACATATTACAACAGCACGGCTTCCTCTCTGATGATAAGCAAACACTAGCACTATCACCACTTTAAAGGGATACTACTCTTAAGCTTAGACTGGTTCGCTGATTATGAATGGAGGGCTCGCACGCTTTGAGTCAGCCACGTCACCTGCCATAACTCCTTCTGCTGAAGGCTTTAATTACCACGGAGGTATCCGAGCTGGAGCCTGCGAAGCCGGGCTGGTGCCTAGACCCATTCACAGCAGAGCAGCTGTGTCTGAAAACGTCCATATACCATAGTGTCCTGGAATCCGAGTGACCTCAGCTCTAAGCAGGAGGAGCCCGAGCAGTCTGCTAAAGTGAACGGTAATAAATTATACTCCTTTTCTTGTAGCGAAAGAGCTACGCAGTTGGTTAAAACTACCTCATACTTGAAAGAAACAGGCTCGAGACTATGGAAAGATTCTTCTTTATATATGAATTTGAGGCATACCACATGCAAATAAAAGTTGAAGCCAACGAGAGAAACTAAGCGCGCTGCAGTTCTCGTTGAGCTACAGCACACGAACAGAAGAGGGCCAATATTTCATCTCCGCCCTGCACAATTACAGCTGTGCGACCGGAAGCCAGAAAGCTCAGGCCCGAGCTGAGAATACGGCGTTTTGTTGAACTTCCTCCCACAAAGCACATTTAGAAAAACAACAAACACAGAGAGCAAGAGCACGACTTCCATGTAAACCATGGCGGTGATTACACAGAGCACTAGATCAGCTTGCTGCTAAATGAAAGGGAGAAATACTTGCCAAGCAAAACTTCCATAGCTTCCAAACTAGATTTCCAAGTGTGCTGAATTAATTGTTTAATAGTTGTAACTTGAACTACAGTCACCCTAAACATTTTGGTCAGATTCGTTGCAAGATCTGTCTTCAAACATGCAGCATGTCCAAGTAACCCTGATCAATCATGCTCAGAAAGGAAATTTCAAGGTTGGTGTAAATGAGAAGCCCGGATGCCGATTAGCAAGTGCACAATTCTCTCAACCACTTTCTTCAGGACAGGCCCCAGCGATGAACTTCTGCATTACTGGAGAAACACCATTATCAGAGTCCACAGATTAGGAAATTAAACTGAGACTTCAGCACACCAAGACAAGCCTCAGCAGAACCATCCTAACTTCCTTTCACCTGGCAGAGAAGGACCTAGAGCCTGGCAGGCAAGACACAGTGCTTTTTTCTATAAGCGGTATTCAGACTTCTTAGAAAGCCCGACTTTTCTCTCCTCTTTCCAGAAGGCTGCAACACATAGGTAAAAATCCCGATTTCCACAGCTCAGATCTAAGTTCCAACAATGCATCAAACGTCTCTTAACAACTGAAGCACAGCAAATTGCAGGATGAATATCCCTACTCCCTTTGAGCAATTTTAAGAGTAGCATAGCCCACGGCCTCTTTAACCTTTTAAATTGAAAAGGAAAGTTTAATTTCCAGTTACTAACAGGTAGGCAAAGACCCGTAACCTAGTTACAATGTTTTTTGTAACAACTACATAGCTAAAGCAATTACGAATGACATATGCTGCATAACAAGAAGTATTTTAAAGATGTTGTTTGAGTATCTAACGTCTCTTCCTTAATAAGCTGGCAGAATTGTGGAACTCAGTTAATCATCTCATAGTAAACACATCTCGCCACACAGAAGAGATCTCGTCTCTGTGTTAGAACTTACTTTTAGAAAATTGGCCCTGAGCTTAACAACCAGTTAGCAGTGTCCATATGCTGAAGACTGAAAATGGGAAAACATTAAGCGAAAGTTGCAGCTTTACTCGAGAAGCTAGCAAACGATAATTCTCCTATTTAAAGCAGTTTCTATTGAAAAAAACCAAAGAACAAAGAAGTTGCATTAGTGAGGCAGCTTTCACACACTCTTGTTAAGTTTTGCCATTAAGGCCAAATTGGATATCTTTTCCTCCAAAGGAAAAAAAAAATTTCTATATATACACACACACTTGAAGTCATTGCATCCCACGGGACAGAGCACTCAGTTCTCCATCGTGCTGCCAGAGCTCAGTACACAGATTTATCCACCAACATACACGAGCACAAATACAGGGCAGTCCTGACTCCTACACAAGAACATCCAATATCGATGCTGTCTCAACTTCGCAATGCAGAAAGGCTAATAAAATACGGATCAAGTTTCACAGCTCCACTGCACACGGACAGATTTCTCTTCTCGGAAGCAGCAGCAGACGCTGACCATCCCCTTCGGACCAAAGGAAACGTTGCCATCCCTCAACGGCAGAGCCACGCAGCCGAAAGGGCCCGCGCTAGCCTCGGGGCTCAGGGCACTGGGCGGCGCGGTGGAAAAGCCCCAGGGGCCGAGGGAGGAACCTGCTCTCCGAGCAGAGTAACAGCAGCAGGGCCCACGGTCAGCGGTGCCTAGCTGCTCTTCTCCCTTCTTCAAAGAAGGGCAGGTCTGAGTAGCCCAGACTGAGTTTACGAGTTCAACTAGCTAGGCAACTCTGCTGCCCCGAAAGCATCCTACTTGCTGCTGTGAGTTTTACAGGCTGCTATAAGCCAAGGAAAGTGCAAAAAATTTCGCCAATAGCTTCCTAACCTGAGCTCATTGCACATTTTCCAGTGAGCCATACGAAAGAGCCTCAATAGCTGATGGCAAGAAGGGTATGGACGGACAAAGCACCGCACTTCTCCTTTGCCATGAAGCCTGCCCAGCTGACAGCCAGCACCGGGATTTTATCACTGTTCAGAGCTACATTTTGAGGAAACAAGTGCAAGAAGGTAACATCCATTTCCTCCTTTTGTTCTTGACATTAAAAATAATAGTTAGCAAAGTTGCTTTCCTTAGCTGTTATTCACATCAGCTTGTGTGCTACCTACCTACGCAATATATTATGGTACAGAACGCAGGATCAAGTGCCCTGCTGTGCCACTCCCGTCCCCAAGGCTTTTTCAAATTACTGCTTTTCAAATTAATAACCATCTCCTGAAGGTGCAGAAGGCCACTTCAGGCCAGCCTCCGAACAGCAACTTCACCTTGACTAGGGAAAGATCAGGGGAGAATCACATCCAGAGAGGTGCTTTTTCTAACCTCTCTGTGATGACCACCATATCAGAAGAATCCAACGATCCCGAAATCAATGGAGTTTGCTCTCGCACACACACACGTTTTGCCAATTCCAGAGACTCTCAACAGGCGGCAGATAATTTCACAATCCCAGATAAGGTCATCAATTTGTTCTTGTGGTGGAGGGAAAGAGAGTGAAACCAAAGTTTTGTATCCCCCTGTGAGGAATCTGGGGAAAAAAAGCAAGCAGGAGACCCTGGAGCGCTGGCCAGGTGCCAAGGAGAAGCTTGGAGTGTTTGTACTATGCATTGACCATCTGAAAGCAGAGCCGGAGAACTCAGAAGTTCGATGTTTAAATGCCAAATCCACGTTGTTTGCAGCAGTGAGGAGGATGTCCAAGCCATTCGAGGCAAATATTCAGCAAAACCTTCAAAGCTGTTTTTAGTTAGAGTATCAGTAACTGCATAAATGGAGAAATTTAAGCAAAGCTTTTTTTGTATTCTGTAATTAGAGAAACAAGTCCACATTATTTACATTTTAAATTGCTGACCTGCATGCAAAATTTCTTTAAGTTGCTTTGAAAGTGTATAAAGCTGCATATTGCTGGTTAATAATCCAATGGTTTTTTCTTCATTGGCATATACATTAATTACTTTAAAATATCCTCATGACATTTGTAGTTAGCATTTTTATAATCTGTAGCAACATTACTTACCACTACAAAAAGAAACCAATAAAATTGTTTCTCACATGCATGGACACTGAAGCTCTCTCTTCCTCAAGAAGTATAGGAAAAATAGCTTTCCAATAGCTTCACATAAGCAAAGCAAAAAGACAGCACAGGATGCACATGCAAACCAAAAACCCAAAACATATCCCTAAGTTACTAACTTAAAGGGCAAACAGTGCTTAAAAGGTACCTGGCTAGAATTTCAGTTGCTTCCATTTTCTTACCCTGACATTCTGAGAGTCCACAAAGGGAAAAATATCCTATTGTACACAAACTCCTTAAGCAATAAGACATGACAGAGCGTGAATTATGATCTCTTAATTTAGGACTGGTTTGTCAGGCATGAAGCTGACAGCAAAGTGTTCTTACCACATCTAGGAATAAATGCGTACCATAACTCCTGCACTGGAATGTCTTATTGAAATCATAGCATTATTTTTTAAAGTATTTTAATATAAAAGTGATGAGGCACATTCTGAGTACCTAATTATCCAGCACCACCAGCACTGTCTGGAATGCTTATTAATCAATTAGATTTTAGACTAAAGCTAAATACACATGGTATACCTCTTAAAAGAATATCTGAGCCATAAGTGAGTTTAGTTTATTCCAGAGATTATCAACTGCTACTTCTTCTTCTCTCAACATCTCAATCTTAACATGTTAAAACAAAAAATATGCAAACAACCGTGCAGGGGATTGCACTTCAGAAGTCTGCAGACCACCCCTCACATATCAGGCCTCCTCCATCCCTGCAGCAGCTCAGTCTATTAATGGAAGTTACTTGCTCATTTCTGTTTACAAGGGCTCTCTTTCACAAAGCACGGTTGCCTCATTCACCCACCATCCCCCCATATCTGCTCTTAAAAACACCTTCCTCCTACTAGCTATTCTCAAAGAGATTCTTCTCCAGGGTTTCGAAACAGCAGAGCGTTCCAACACACAGGCAGTCCCTCCAGAAAGCAACAGCACTATTGTGTTTAAGCGGTATTTAAGAGTATTAAAAGTTAACCATGCTCTCAAGTGCTATGTGGAGTCAGAGCCAGAAAAATCACACATTATTATATAACGCTCAGTAAGCATCAGAATATTCTCAGCAGCTACACAAGTGTTTAATATGTTAATACAAAAGACAGTTTAAAAGGAAAAAAATAGCCAAAACAGCAAAAGAACCACAAGCGTTCCTGAACTCAGATGTTAGGGCCATAAGGGATCACAGCGAATATCTAGTCTGACATTCTTTCACAGCACAGACAAGAGGATTTCTTGGGTTTGATGGATTCAGTTTTTTTTTTTAATTATTAAATGTTGTGGTTTAACTGCCTGCTTTCAACAGCTCATATTTTCTTTAAAGTCTCCTTTTCTAAGGTTTAGTTTGTTTCTTGTCAAACTCGCCCCTCGAACACAACAGAACTTTGAACCATACTGAGGAGCTCAGCTAGAGCAACTAATGAGTGTTACGTAAGATGTCTCTCCATGTGTTGTAGAACAATCTGTTCCAAAAGTCACCAAAAATAGCAATTCTCTAAACACTGATGTGATGCAATATTTAACTAGATAATATACCAGCAGCTGAATTTATCCATTACTCCTAAAAAGTTTTCACATATTGTTATTACAATGTTTGCAGCCTTACCTAGACTGGTAGGTTTTATCAGCTCATCCAACAAGTCATAAAAAGGTAATTTCTGAAGTTTTATGTCGGGATGGACAGGGTGGAGCGCAGATGTAAGATGGGGGAGTTCCAGTTCATGTTTAGGTCCCAGAAGCGAAACGGGAAGCAACGGCGATGTTGCGGGGTGGCCGTCGTAGCTGAGCTGTGGAATGGTAGACGGAGACAAGGTTGCTGGCATGGAACTTGAGTGTACGCTGGGGATGGATAAGTCTGCAGGTGTCATGATTTTCTGAGGGAACCTTCGCCTATAGAGTTCTTTGATTTTCATTTGTACAGCGGGACTGCAGCCAGCCTTTAACAAATGCAGTGCTTTTGTGAGAAGTTCGTGTTTTCGTCCGTGCTTGTTCCTCCCCGCGTAACCCAGAAGTACTTGCAGTTCAGAAACTCTAAGGCTCATAACCATTTGCTTAAAAGAAACAAAACAAAAAATTAGTATTCAAGTTACACCATCTTAAACACTAACATCAGAATGTAGCTTAATCCTGGTAAGCATACAATTTTTAAAGGCATACCATTACTGCTCTTCTCCCACTAGTTATCTGAAATGCAACATAAAACAGGACTTGTTCATAGACAGATATATTGACTTAGAAAGTCTAATCAGCAATTTTTTAAAGGGATTTCTTTTGCAATAGGTAATTCAGGACAGCAATACCGGGGTAAAAATTTGAGATGAGGGCAAGTTGCCAGTACAAGACATAATGCTTTTCATGCAACACTGTTCTAATCACCGCTCCACTAACATCTACAATGTTAACAAGTTTTTTGACTTCCAGCTAGAGGAACAAAAAGTTACACATTGACAATATCCAAGTCTCCAGCACTTGCACTTAAAAGCCGTGGCAGCCCTTCGCGCTGGCACCCTACCTCACTTTCAAGTCTGTCTCTCACTCTTTGCCACGCAGTGTAACTAATCTGCACAGGTTCAAAGCAAGGCAGAGAAATGACTGATGTTAAAAACACTTAGAAAAATTATAATTTGATTTTTTTGCAACCCCATAGGATCATTACTGGGTTAAAGGAAACTTCTTCAAATTCAATCTCCAACATAAATTAAGCAATTTCCTTACTTATCCTTCTTCTCCTCTCACTTCTCAGCTGCTTGCTCTGCCGTGGATGGGGGAGCTGGGCTTTGCCTTCCATTAATTACCACGTGTTTCACACAGCCTCTCACTGCCTCCCAGTACGGCCTAATGAATCAGACTCCAAGACATCTCGACTGTTTCACTTCTTGAGGAACTGAGAAGAAAAACTATGCAAAGCAGTGCAACCAGCAATCATCTGTGTGCACTAAGTACTTCCCCGCTGGTCAAACGGGAGCCAGAAAGTCAGCTTACGAGCCTGGAGTCTCTTAAAACTCCTCGCAGAGCCTGACAGTGACCTATTTGGCTTAACGAGGCCTCTGACATCAGCCGAAGTCGCCCTTCTGTAGAATTCTGGATTCCCAAGAAGTCACAGAAAAATAAAATGCCTCCTACTCACCACAACTGGCTACCTGGGACTTCTGTACAAAACCATTTAAAAATCCCAAATATTCTGTAGTCAATTCCAAAACAAATTCAACATAATATTTGCAGTGTATATTTGGGACAAACATTACTAATTAGGCTTGTCGAGGTTCTGCAACTTCCCAGCCACTGAAAGCAGTCTGAAGATTACTGTTTTCTATTTGCTGAATAACCAAACCAGCACTTGCATTTGCAAAAATAATCAGATGCTCTCCAGTTCTCCAAACTGTCTGAAATAGTCATACACATATATTACCCAAGTTATTTCACCATTAATTCTAAAACCTACAGAGATAATACTGGAAAGTATACTACCCCTGCGGTAGCAAAACCAAGCACAAGCTCCTATCAATTCCTCAAACCTTCAGCACCTGCAAGAGATCTTCTACAAAGGGGTATCCGCAACAGGCATTTCCCTGCACCAAAATAGATCAAGTTATTAAAGAAACCCTCAAGCTATATGATTCAGGTATTTAATGAAGGATGTGCCCAGACAATTTTAACTAAATTTGCCACAAAATTTCTGCTCTGTTGAATGAGCCACGTGAACAGAACTGAATAACCTTGCAGCAAATTTTGGATACATCTCGTTGTAGAATATCTTGAACACTTTAGATATAACACAATTTTGCTGACATCTTTTCTCTGAGTACCCCGAGCGCCTGCTTCACACTTCCAGCTACAAGACTGTCACGGACCTACTAACTAGCACAGAGGAGGTATTTCATACGGCAAGGCGATGTCTTAAAAGACTAAGGAAGGCATTTCAGCTATATTCTGAAGTGCTGATAGCTGAAAAGGAAAGTGAAACAAATAGATCTGAAACATGGAAAAGCACTGTTTAGAATGCTTTACAAACATTTCAACACAACGCCTAGGTACAGCCGAAGGGCTTAGCGCTTGCTGCCAGCCCCATTAGGAGCCACCTCCCCAGCAGCCAACGCCTCTCCGCGCCCTCGGCTTGCCGCGACCCTACAGGCCCAGCCTCCCGAAAACGCAGGTGAGCAGAAAGAAATGAGCTAACCGGGAAACTCCTGCTACAGGTTGGATGTTTTCCCTTTGGCAGTTATAGGCAAGCTAGAAACGAGCGTACAGAAAAGTGGGCCCATTGTGCAGCCAGACTTGTGAACCAAAATAAAATTCCTCAGATTTGTCCCCCACTCTGAAAAATTCCTTAAAAGGAAGAACAAGAAAAATTTTATTTGCAACATTACGGGCACTGCTACATCAATTAAAAATGCAGTCCTGAAAAAAAAGGCAATAAAGTTTTGCTGTTTTATTACAGTCTCGTGTTTTACTGACAAGCCTTTCTTACACGCGTGAAAACCGGCAGCGCCTCCACCCTCTCCCCGCCACACGCACACACGTGCGCACACACGCACACACGTGCGCACACACGCACACACGTGCACACACAACCGCCAACAGCGTTTCGCCAGTACGGCACGTCAGTCAGCGGCACGGGGAAGCAAGATCCTGACAGACAGCCGTGCTGGCAAAAGTCTCTCACGTCGCTGCAATCTGAACGTGGAAATTCCTCTCCCCTCCTCCAACATATTTGTGTTTATTTGAGGACACAACACGGCCATAGCCGCAGCAGCGCGGCTGCCGGCGCGAGCCCCGTCCGTGCGAGAGCCCTTGGCCCCCGCCACAGCGCTATCCTAATCTTAGAACAGGCCGTGCAGTTAGAGCAGGGAAAGAGGTCGAGTGCTGTCACGCACACACAGTAACAAGGGGGAAAAATTCCTAAATTCTTTTCTATCACACCTCACCTCACCACGGTGCAAATGCTCCCCCGGCTTAGCAAAGCTGAAAGGCAGAGACGCACAAAGCACTGTGCACGGGGAAAGCTTGCTGCTGTTTCCTGGTGGCTGGAGCAGTAAGATCACCGCGGACATCCGTACGACTGCACCTACAGCGAGCTACAGAAGCCACCACCAAAATCAGACCCCAAGCAGCAGCAAAACAGCTGTTTGCTCTTTTTTTAATGCAAAAGCAAATAAATTAAGCTTAGTTCAAATTATATACAGCTATCAAGGACAGACTGAAGGATAGTTTGCAAGCTCCACTTAGAGGTACCTAGGTGTTCAGTTATGCTTTCAAGTACCAGGAAACGAATGCCCCTCCAAACACCACTGTAGTGTTCAAGATATTGAAGTTATCTGGCTAAGAAAAGGTTAAACTACTTGTCAGTCAAATAATTCTGGCATGAGAAACAGGCTGCGACTGCAAGGCCCTTTCAGACGCAACAAGTGCCAGTGCAAACAAACTGGTTCGTTTGGAGGATGATGTGCGTTTTGGTATGTCATGCCGTGTAGGTAACACCTTAAAAAAAAAAAAAAAAAAAAAAGGGCAAGGACAGCAGAAAAACTGCTAAAAGAGTAAAAGCGAGCTTTACAGAAACTTGACTTTTCATAGTTTAGTAGAGGATTTCTTCTGACTCACTGTGAAGACCTTCACAGAGCTGAGAAGGTAGCTTTAATCTATAAACACACATCTGACCTTTCCTGCTCGACAACACGACACAAAGACGCTTCTCGACAAAGCTACGTCAGTCGCAGGACTGCCCGTCCCGCTGCACGCCTCCCCGCCGACCCGCGCCCCTCACCCAGCGCCTGGGCCCAGGCTCCCCCGTCGCAAAGCCCACGACGCACTTCGCTGCCCGATGACAGGTCGCCTAATCGCGCCCGGGAGGCAGCAGGGCCACCGAGGCCTTCCAGGAGGCCACGCTAATCTCCACTCATCCCAAACCTGTGTCACTTGCCGCCCTGCCAGGTTGCGTCAGCCCAGCCGCGCGGTCCGGCTCGTGCCGCGGCCGCGCGAGCAGGCGCGTCCCCTCATTTTCTTCAGTGAGGAAACAACTCCAAACCACCCGGCCGGGAACACGGATACTTCCTCTGTCCTCCTACTTCAGATAATCCATTAAGGAGAAAAAAAGCTTAAAGCTGTAAAAGCATCCAGGAGCAGCACCCAAGAGGGCCCCTTGGTTAAGGCATCATCCGCCTACTTCTCTTCTGTGACTATCATTAGAAAAAGATGTTCTACCTACAGCTCTTTCAACAAAATTGCTTTCTCTTTAAGTAAAAACGATGTTTATCTAAATATCAGATACAAAAATTGTGTAAGCCCCCGAAACAAAAAATAGTATCTAGCTACTTGTGAGATAAGGAAGCACAAGAGGTTTGTCCAAGACTTCCGCAGCAGGACCACGAAACAGAAAGCACCACGCAACGCCAGTGCCCATTTTGCAGCTCCTGGCACACCAAGGTCGCTCAAACAGGCCTGGCAGGTCGCAAGAATGCGTCCACGCCACACAACAGAATCATTCTGCTCTGTAAATGCTGGTTAGGCATTCGGAGTTACCACTTCACCAGGAACCTTACATGCTAGAGAAAAAAACGTCCAGAAAACAGTCACACAGCAGTCAACAGTCATTCACTTTGATTCCCTCTGCACAGAAAATAGCCCACGTTTATATTTAAAGAATTATTTTCCACAAAAGCCAAGTCATTCCACTAACAGAGGCGAGACGCCCAGGCAGCTTCCCGGCTAAAGAAATCCAGCCATCAGCACGGGTTAACAGGTGACACCAAAGAGGCCTGCGCTCACGAACTAGACCTTTTCCCACTGATCTATGAAGACTGGTAGTTAAGTTTAAAAATAAATAAAACCTAAGCGTTAGTGCTTATGGATAAGAAACTCTATTGACAATCCTGTGTAGCTAGTCTAACCGGCATGATTCAGAAAAGCATAGCTAAAAAATAGCTAGATTCAGGCAGAGAACACTATTTCTAGACTGGAAAACAGGGGAGGGCTAAAAAACTGGCTTGAAGTGTAGGAGGACACAGTGCAAGTCCCAGTGCCCCCAAAAGGATCAAATACAGGTTATCTGCCGAGATCCAGAACCAAAAACGGCGAGCCTTCGTTTCCTTCGTTTTTTGAAGGGAGGACGGTACCTTCACCTGGGAGGTAAAAACCAGACAACAGTCAGTAACTTTTTGTTTTTTGGTTTTTTTTTTTTAAACAAATGGAAGCAGTGTCCATAGGGCAGCACGATGGATAACACTGCAAAACTGGTCACAACCACCAACAGCACAAGATACTGTCTTCGAAGCATCAGCGGCAACACTAACAGTCCCAAAAAGTGGCTGAATGCTTTCTAGAAAGGGTATTTCTACATCACCAGTAATCAGCCAAGGAATCTATCTGGAGAATTTAACAAGTTATTTCCGGATGCTTATGATAATTAGAAGCTGTGAATAAGCTCCAAAATACATTCAAAACATTTGCCAGAACAACAAGCAGCATTTGGCTAGGTACCACGCCACACTGCGCCTAAAGCTATACAACAGGTCCTCCGTAGTTCTCTAACTAACGCATTAACATGGAAGGGGGGGAAAAAAAAAGAAGAAAAGAAGCTACCTCAAACACTAGTTAGAAAGTGGGAGAAGAGAGGAAAAAGGAAAAGAAGGAGGAAGAAGCTAAACAGGGCTATCAAACGAAGGGTCACCTGTTTAAAAGCAGGAATCTAAGGCAACCACAGTAAATTTCTTCTGTTATAGAAACCCAGTGATTAGCAACAGTTTATTAATAGTCTGAAACAAAGAGCCATTACTAAGGAACTGCAACAAGTAATGCACAAAGGCAAAGCGTAAGGAAAAGCTATAGCTTCCCACCACCACCGCTTTGCAAGGAGCCCCACACTGATGCCCTGCACAGCACCCTCGGCCCCAGCACCCGGGGGGATCGGGCTCTATCTGCACCTTACGTCAACCACTTGGACACATTTACCACTGGCAAAGTTCAAAAACTGTTTTCAAGGAGAACTAAAATGGAAGTTGCCCCCTTATAAAACAAGCAACAAACTACTAATCCAGGAATCCCACGGTGCACTTCTATAATAGAGTTTAAAAAAAAAAAGAAATCTTCAAAATTGTTCTTTGTTTCTAATAAAAGCCACAAGGAAGCGTTAGATTAGTATGGAAATGGAGGTATGCCGAGATGAATTCAAGACCAACATCCAGCTGTAAAAATACAGGATTTTGCTGGAAGTTCTTGCATGCTATGAACAGCCTCTTTAAACCATGATATAAATCTTCTTGAGAAGAAAGTTGTACACAAGCTGCAGCCGAGATCTGCTCACCTCTCCAGAGCTACACAGACTAAACCGCTGGAAGCCTAGACACGCTTAAGATTTGTGAAAACAGGAGATCATGCAGGTAAAAATATTCCCCTTTCTTATGAAGCCACATTCCCGAGTCCTAAATTCTACCTGCAAGACTTATACAAGGAAGCTATCAAGGCTAAACTATAAAAATTGAAATCAGTCTACTGAAAATCTGCACGAGGGAGTAAAACCACCAATTCATGGAAGCTCAAGTCCCTCCGTGACAGGTTGTAACTTCCTGCATTTGTCTAATGCAGCCAGAACACTAAAAGGTTGAAGCCACAGTAATTCAACGTGGAAGGGAGGCAAAAGCACAGAAGAATAGTAATAAATATGCAACATGCAATAACCTTTAAGGAGGCTATTGGTTTTCACAATAAAAAAAACTCAGATCTCTTCTACTGTGGTATGTGCAATGTTTTGGCAGGCAGGGCAGCATTAAAAGAACAGGTACAAACCAGTAGCAGGTACAAACATTATTTGCCTTTTATTACAAACATAAGGAGATAGAATATTTCTTAACCAGAGCAACTCTATATTTACACAGTATATTTGTGCTCGTAAAAAACACTTCACAATCGTATCATTGCCAAAGCTACGCATTCATCTAGCTGGCAATAAAAATATATATTAATCAATTAAAACATCATCAACTAAACGATTTCCATATACTGTACACATCAGAAATAGCCTGCATTGACCTATTGTTAGGTCCTTCTGTACATACGGGCTTCTTAAGGTCAAATACTGTGTTCACGATTCTCGCTGGCTAGCCTACTTCTTCCCATGCTAGCAGAGAAAGCTCACTTCAAAGCTTAAGAAGTCAGGTGTTATTTACTTTATCGTGTTCACAAACGATATGTTTCCTTGCTAATGATACGGTTGCATATCTTTTCATATAAACATTATGATCCTTGAACCAACTTACCCAAATTACGAAGCTCAGTTTCAAGCAGCTTCTAACGCTACTTAATAGGAACCTCTGACTTTGAAAAGACCACCTAAAAATTGTAATATTTCATTCTAAAAGGATTGTGGTCAAGAGGTCCTACAAGTTGCTACTGTCATCCTTCTGCATACAGCTCATATAACTACTCCGTGCATATCATAACCAGTTAACTCTTCACTGAATTTCACTGATCAGCTAGTACAAACAAGGACATTTTTCTTATGTGCTATTGGCAAACACTGCTTGCTTCATCTCTGTTGTGCTGCCTGCAGAGTAAAACCTGATTACTCAAATTTGGTAAGTTTGGTCAGAGCAATACTGCTCCATACATGAACGCTAACAAATCTCAGCTTCTCCCTCCAGCCCGCAGTCCAGAGGCCTGCATCAAGGATGTTATTAAATTCTTTAGAGATGCCTGTTGCTTACTGGAGACAAGAAAACCCACAATGTTGAAAGTCAAAATTCAATATTCACTGGAGGAGGAAGAAAAAAAAGACACTGAAGAGTGAAACAATATTGCAAAAGAAAACAATAAGGCAGATCTTCCCCCACTGAACTGCCTGAACAGCAGGCACTAGAAGTCCAGAATTTTTAATATCGTCTCCATGTGTTAGAAGTTGTTTTATGGTTTTTACAGACGCCTGTGGTATGTGCCATGGCATCATAAATGTAGACACTGATAGCTTTGACACATACACCCTGGCGAATTAGCACAGGTGATTAAGGCTTTTAGTTACCACCCCCAGACTCCATCCCACCTCTCTCCCTAGAGGTTATTGCCTCTGTAACAGAGTCAGCACCCCGGGACTGCCCGTATCCCAGAACACCAGTTCTGCACTTGAACACTTGCATCACTGATTTCCTCCTTTTCTTTTCTTTCTTTCTTTTTTTTTTTTTTGGGGGGGGGGTTTTTCTTTTTTTTTTCTTTTTAAATGTCTGGAACTGCAAACCAGAGAGAGTAGAATAAGGTCCTGTATGCATTAAAGAGAAAATATTGGGGGGGGGTATTTTGTTTTGTTTTTTTTCAAATACCACAGATTGCAAACCAGAGCAGCTGAGGCACCAAACCAAACCTGCCCCGCGGGGGCACAGGCGTGGGACGGGGAGCCGGGGCAGGAGCAAAACTGCTGCAGCCCAGCTTGCGGGGGGAAGCCTGCCAGAGACTGCAGGCATTTCCAACTTGCGCTTGATTTAAATCAAGTCACATTTTATCTTAATCCGTAACAAAAGTTTCATCGTTCTCGAGAGATTTTATTCACTAGGTGAACTATATTATTACTTTTGGTATTAAATAAGGTTGCTGACACAGTAGTAATCTTTATTTCAGTTCTTGGAGACTCAAATTTTTTTAGCCGCACTCAAACTTAATTGCCCCTTGTGTATTTAGCTATGCAGATGGGAACTATTTTTACACAGCTATCCACTAGCATAATTTTCATGACAAGTAATTGCAAAAATACTAATTTAGACAATCTCTGGACACAAAACAATGTGCCTCTGTAAAGACAAACAGCTTATACCAGTAAGGCTAATAACGAAGACAATTATTTTCAGCTATTTGGGAGCGGGTCATTGCCACACAAATTTACTTTTTATTAAGAATGGTCTTATCCTTAACTAAGCCTTTCAACTAGCTGACAGAAGAGCTTAATTCCTATGCAAGAGGCTTCAGCGGAGCCCAAGCTAGCCACAAGCAGCTGTGCAAAGAACTCACTAAATACAGCATGTCTTATTATAATCTCTCTAATGTAGAATATAAAAAGTCTACATCAATATAATCAAAATACTGAATGCTGTATAAGTTACTACATTAGCCTGAAAGATTGTCCCTTACTATAAAAAAGAAAAAAAATTAAACCCAATATACCTCAACTTCGGGAGCCCATACAGGAGGGCATAAACATGCATCTTTCTCCCCAGGTGATTTTAAGTTTTACAAAAAGAAAAAATGGATATGCAATTAATGTGCAACTAAAACACAAAAACAATGGTTACTTAAACATTTTGACTGATTTGGGACTTACAGATAGTCCTTTTAGCCATATTTTTCAGTAGAATACTGGAGAATTAAGCTCTGGTTACTCTCTAAATAAAGTATCTGTCTGAAGCAAAGTAGCTTTTAGAAGTTAAACTTAAAGAAAAGCTGGACTAAAACTTCTGCTGGACGAGAATGCACCTGGAATTCAATGAACGTACTGCAACAAGGGTAAAGAGGAGGCTTCCAGGAGAAGCTTAAAGAACCTCTTAACAGCAAGCCATAGAGCAGTTTAAAGATTATTCCTACATTCAGTTTCGATGGTCGCCTGTAATAGCAAGTTAAATCTCCACTACATCAACAGACTTTATTTCTTCATATTTGTTAGCCAACTTAAGCATCATTTGATTAAAGAAAAAAATTACTGCCATAATACTGATGCCTGTTTTCCTCACAGGTTTAAAAAGCAAACACAACCGCCCCATCCCCTCCCCACCGCTTTACTTCGGTGCGGTGGAGACCTGCGGAGTGATTTACCCTCCGCATTCCACAGGTTCTCGTCAAGTGCTGGAGAGTTTACACATCTGCCCTTCGCAAATAAACAAAGTTTTGCTATTTACTTAGCTTCAAATGAGATAACACTTCAGGGTACAAAATTATACAAAAAGATCAAAGCACTTTTAGATAACATGAAGACTTCTTTTTCCTTGTTTGTCCTATTTTCCTAGGAAGCAATACAGGAGGCAGACTATGTCATCACCGACTACTGCTACTATATGAAAAAGTTTTAATTAACTATTAAATTCGCATTAAATTCAAATACTGATTTCTAAAGTATTGAACAGCAGATTTAAGCCAGTGTATAACTAATTGTCCTTTCTCTTAAAAGTAACCAATTGCTGTGTTAATGCCTCAAGAGCAGGAAAACCAGAAAACAAAAAGTGGAATATCTGTTCACAACTCTCTTGCCAAAAAATAAAAATAAAAAAAGACAAACAACAACGAACTAACCCCAAACCAACAACAACAAAAACCTTAGCAAAGCAGAATGTGACAAGACTAGTCTCTCTAAAGCAACCCTTGCCACCAAGTCTCCTTCTGGAAGACGCGCTCCCGGGCTGCATTCGTTACCCCACGCGGGGTAAGAGCGCGACGGCGAGGGCAAGCTCCACCGCACGAGGAGCCTCCGGGCACGGAGCTAAGGGGAGCAAGAGTCACAACTCCCTGCACAGGCAAGGCCAGAGCTGCATAAGCCTTTGCATCGTGTACCACTTATCGTATCACCTTGTTCCTACACCGTCTTATAAGATGCAAGATGACATCTGGTACTGCTTTTATCCGTAACCACGTGACTATAGAAAAAGCTGGAACAACGGATAAAAACCCCACCTAGAACAAGGACTGAGGAGGGAAGAAAGGGGGAAGAGAAAAGGAGGAAGGGAGGGAGATGAACAGAAAGATTAAGAGATTGGGCAAAACATCAAGTATGGGAAATACTCTGTAATTCACCATTAAAAGATCTCCCTTTCCCAAGCCAGAAATGAAACCCAAATGAAATAAATCTGCTGACAACAAATACCTATGAAATACACTGGCCAAATACCTTGTTCCCTTCTAACACTTGTCCATTGAGAATAATAATTTATTACTACTAACAATTAGCCTTAATTGTTACGGCAGAAATACGCAATGGAGCCAAAAGTTCCCACTGTGTCAACAAGCTGAAAACAAATATTCCATTGAGCAATCAAACCGACATCCCTATAGCCTTCTTTAAAAAGCTAGTCACTTTGCGTATAACTTATTTTAAAAAGTTTCCATTACAATCCTCAAATTTTCTTATAGGAAGTGCGTAAGGAAGCCAAAGTGCATCTTTTTTTTTTTTTAAAATAGTCATAAAGCAGTAAGCCATCAAGATGAATCAGAAGCTTGAACAATACCAAGAATTTTTCCCTTTATACTACTGTCCCTCAGAGTATCAGGTAAGATGCACCACACAAATGAAATATCATCTCACCAGTTCTGTGAAGCCTGAATAACACAGCATGAAATTGAGGGAAGCCTCAAGTTTCACACATCAACCTTCTCAAAGCACAGATTAGCATCAAGTTTCCCTCTGTTCTTGGAAGAAGTAATGATTTCAAGCATTTTCCAGTAAAGCTCAAAAAACATTCCTTTAATACAGTTTTCCATAAGTCTTCATATGGTATGGAGATCAGCAAGTGTTTTCTCCATTCAAGTCGTCATCTTCTTTCAAGGCAAGACACCCATTCTCTTGCCTTTCCTCTGCCGATTTCTGAACCAAAGCCATTTTTAATGAAGTGGTGGAGATGGTCCAATTTCTTTTCATCCTGCTTGGTTAGCCCTAGCCCTTCCTAGAAAAAACACAGGCCTGGACGTTTGCTGGAGACCAAAGCAGGCCTAACAGTCTTTTCTCTGTTCTTTAATGATTAAGTATTCTCCTGTTTGAGCATCACCAGCTATCTGGGAGCCACTCCTCTGCTTTCCGCGTTTTACCTATCCATAACGTAGTGGCCATAACAACCTGAGGATGCAAGAGACACAAGGTCTGAAGGACAGTAATACTTTTCATTACATTTAGAGAAAGAACTTGCACATCTGAAACTTTTTTCAACCATATGAGTTAGTCAAGGGAGAATTATTATCCGTTTGTATTTTATAGAAGCATCTGCACATGAACAAACTCCAACACTAGCCTAAAAGCAAGGCCGAGAGACAGCACTCCCATGCTTGCACAGCTCAGGAGCAGGTTAGGAGATAACTGCATATGAAATTCAAAGTTACTAAACACAAAGTAGTAAGACCTGGAGGAAAGCCTGAATTTCTAATGTGTTTTACTATGTCACTGATAGATCAGCTCAGGAGAAAAACCTCAGGCATCACTACGGGCAGCTCTTCGTGTCGCTATAGACAAGTAAACAGATTTGCACGTAACTAGTAGGCTGGATAACAGGGGTTTTTTTCCAGAACTGAAGGAGGAATCAAAGATGGGAATCAAGAACTATGAGCAATAGGTACAATATCTCTCATCCTTTGGACATTCCAAAAAGTAAAAAATTTCAAAATACATACTGTAAACCTCAGAAACATGGGCAGAGGTGGAGATGGGGGCATAAATCTGGGAATGGTTCATCAGTGGCATATGACTACCCATGCCTACATCGCAGGAACACACAGCGTTACATATGCAACTAGATCTGAAAGCCACCGAGTAAAATCACTCTCTCATCTATCCTAACTCATTTCATCTCTCAACAAGGTAGCTGAAATACAGAGAAGCCACATAAATAGCAAAACACTAGCAAGAAAGCTACACTTGAACCACATGTGGCCTTCTAATAATTCAAGAGAAGTTGATTTTTCAGGTTCTGAAGAGCTTATTGTCTGTCAGAGAGAGCACAGTGGGGAATGCTAATTATAGGTATGACCTCTGTTTATACAGATTAACGTACACCAAAACCTAATTTATTCCTAACTGAACAGACACATTAAAAATGGAATTACTTATTATATGCAACAATATGACACAGAATTCACATTTATATCAGATATTGAGCTAGACTGATTTTAAAGCACCAAAATACATTTATTAATACAGAAGAAGAATCAGCAGCTGGGTACAAAATCCTCATTCTCAGGTCCCTCGTCCAAAATCAGGTGAAAATGCTTGCAGTCAGAAGTCTGTCTTCTGTTTCAAAATCTTACTGTGTTGCTACTCAATCTAGTTCCCACTGAGAAGGAGTCAGGATCCTAGGTCAGTCAAGCTAATGAGACATTGATGACTTCTTTGGCTGCTATTCATGACGCTAGAACCAAGATTGTTAAGAATCACACTGATTTCATTCCAAGTATCAGTGCAGCTTGGAAAGGAGAGCAGTGGGCAGCAGCAGTGCCAAACGCTGAATGCATATCCTGGGAAAGCCATCTAAAAAGAGGCATGGGGACAAAGAAAGAGAAAGCAGGAAGCTAAGTTTTTCATATCGCCCACAATGATTGGTTTCTGCTTCCCACTATGTAAAAACAAAAGAAGATGATGGAATAATAGGGGAGGAAGCTGACCTTCCTGCTTTTCTTCAGTATTCAAAGGAGGACAAAGACAACAGTCTCAAATGACACCAGCCAGCAGAGGCAGACAGAGAAGGTACCCATTATGCGAGGCTGAGAATCAGGACAAAACAGTTCCTGAACTCCCACTCCTACCTCTCCCCCTCGGCATCTAGGCCAGCCTGTCCTCCCACTTCCCAGTGCTGCCTACACCAGAAAAATTAACTGCCTTGTGCTACCTGCAGGCCTCAAAGACAAGCACGCATTGCTTAAGAACCCCTGAGTTAGCAGCGCTTAATCCCAGGACAAAACATTCAACCATGTGTTAGAAAGCTAATAATACATTCCCTGGGCAATATTTCCCTGGGCAATATTTCCCTGGCCCACGTATAGCACAGACAAGGCCTATAGGAACGATTCTTCCAAAGTCATGCTGGCACGCCGTAACGAGACGCACTAAGGAAGCCTGCTCAGTGCAAAGAGGCATATTTAATTTCCCAGTCCCATCAGCCTGGCACTCTGTCCCCCTCCCCTGCCACCCCACACTTCAAGCACTACATTTACCTTATAATACAAATAAGGCTGAATTCAATTAACCCGTTCACCCAAGAACCCCTGCCCTGCATGGAAGGAAACCGCTTGATGGAATCAAGATTTTATAGCCCAAGTTGCAGCCACACCTATGATTCAAAATATATTAAAACCATTGCCAGTAAACCGCAAAAAAGATACTGCATTTAACTTGGCTTTAGTCACAAGAACAACTAGAATTGAAAGAGCTGCCTAAGAAAACTTTGATAGAAAAAGTCATAACTTCCTCTGAAAACGCTGACCAAGTAAAAAAGCAGTAAGTGTGTAATGTCTCTGCAGCAAGCGTTGCACACGCAAACACTCCCTCAGCTTCCTTGCACCACGGTAAGCTGCCTCCCCTCCGGATTCCCACCCCGCTCAGAGGGCAGAAGGGAGGATGCTGTTTCATTCACCTCTCCTTTTCATCTTTACTGACCAAACTATTGCCCCACCTCATTAACCGCACTCATCCAAATCCCACTCTGAATAGGAATTTGCATATATACAAGCCTTTTGTCGCTCATTAATGTCATCTGAATGACTCTCACATGTTCGTGGATTTATCTTCTGCCTATCCCTCTTTACATATATGGGCCAAGAGCATAAAAAAAAAATTATTCAGGCTCTTGCAATAAGGGGATTCGTTTCCTAGGTTTCAGTCCAGCGTTTCAGAAGTCAAGTGTCCTCTCCCTTTCGTCTCTTGATATGTTCACAAGAGAACACACAGCTTCTGCTTCCACTGGCTGAGGTAAGGATGCTGAAAGCATCAAACTACTTCCCAGCCTCGCTCAGCTTCTATACCAAAGCAAAGGGCAGTCTACTATAGGGGAAAAAAACAGAGATACCCATACACCAATCATGCACAGGCCCAAGGAACAAAGTAGCCAACGCAGTTAATCACCTTTACTAAGCAATGTGAATGTACTCTGAAACACGAAGGCACATTAAAAAAAACAACATAAAAACCCTTTTCTAGTTAACTGAACACAGGAAACAAGTTTCAGTACATTCCTGCTTCCCCTTAACGCAGCTTGGCACTACCTCCGAGTTCTAAATATGTTTAAAAACAACAGAATAGCATAGGTCTAGGGAAACTATGAAATCCAGTCTGCACACGCAGACTGGTTATTCTGAAAACATTAATAAACATCCAAAAAAACCAGGCCAGATATCCTTAACTTGCTGCTCAATTAAAGTTCTCCTGTTACCAATACATCTGAGCTGCTCGAAGATTAAGCAGCAGAGGAAGGTCACGGGCGGAGTTCTGCAGGGACCTGTGCCGAGACGTGTAGCTTTACCTATTCGCTAATGACCTCAAAAAGGACTCAAGCAGCGGAGTGACAAAGTTTGCTGACGATATGACAAGGCTGTAAGGACGAGGGCAGGCTGAAGAATTGCAGAAGGACCTCATCACGCTGAGTGACAGAGCAATTCGATATACATAAAGGTAAAGTGATGCCTGTGGGGAAAGACAGACCCAGCTTCACATACAAAACGATGGGCTCTGAGACAACCTTTACCACTCCAGAGTAAGCTCTTGGCCCAAGATAAACAGACACATGAAAACATCAGCTCAGTAGCAGTCAAACACACAAATTGGTGTTAGAAATTAAAGGTAAAGGAACAGAAAACAAATGAGAAATCATTGTAGGCTGTATAAATCCTTGGCTCACACAGATCTGGAAGAATGGGTGATTCTGGTCATTTCATCTTACAAAAAGATGCATGAGAGACAGAGGTTCACGGAAGGATGACAGAAACGCAGCATGACTGCCCTATTAAACAACGGCAATGGCTAGGACTCTTCAGCCTAGAAAATGGAGAATTTGGGGAAGGATAAAACAGCAATCTATAAAACCATGAATAGCATAAAGAGAGCAGATAGGGATCAACTGTTCATTGTTTCTTCTCACAAAAATACAGCGATCATCATATGAAGCTGGTAGGAGTCAGCCAGGTTCAAAACAAAACAAGGAGGGTCCTCATGAAGCAAACAGCAGAACAACAGAAATCCCTAAGAAAATATTGTGAACAAAAGAAGTTTATATAGGCTCAAGTGGACTCTGGATAAGCACTCGGAAAAGAGATTTATTATGGTTTGTCTGGCAAGTAGCCCCTATCAGGTTCAGGGGACCAAGCTGAAAATAGCTGGAGACTGGGAGAGTATCGCAAGGAGGTGGTAGTATTTCTCATGCTTGTCCTGTTTTTACTCCCCCCTGTGCACTTACTTCTGGGAGCTGTTGGAGACAATACTGGGCTAACGCACTCTTGGCCTGAACCAGTACAGCTACTCTTGTATTCTTAAGCTTCACTTCATAATACATATTGTATATTTTTTTTGCCATTTCCTCAAAAACCCAAGTGATTTTGTCAAGAGCACTCATAAAAGCACTGCTTCTCAACGGAGAGTGTCAAATTTTAACAACAAAGAGGTAAAAGTGAAAATTAAAACCCGAATGAAAAAAATGGGTGTGCACCCTTTGGAAAAATATTATCTAAAATACTTATAATTCAAACTGAAAACAGTTCTAATATTAGATTTAAAAAATTTGAAGTCCTGCCATCAAGTGGCCTCAACAGATTCACTGATGAGATACTGCTAAATCAACACGGGACCTAAGAAAAGAACAGATTTGTTTCTGTATCACTGCTGAAGTTTCTACTATTCTGAATTTGGTGCAATATATTTACAGGTGCACGAGTAACTCCATAGACAGCTTGAGCAGAGCTGTCTCTTAACAGAGTTTTCAATACACTGAAAATCTACACAAATACTTGGACTGTTTTGAAGATTCTTATTTTGCACCAGGGAAACAAGATACAACATCTGCACAAAAGTGAGATCATTTTGTCAAGGGAGTCTCAAGAAACAGTATTAGGAATGAATCTATTTGAAAACATTCTCATCTGCACAACTTCTTACAATGTGCTCTTGTGTCTCAGATTATGAGAGTATTACCCCTACTGGATTTGGCCTCTGCTTATCTGTATTTAAAAAAAAAAAAAAAAAAGGGAGAGAGAGCGTGCACAAGAGCGTGCGTGAGAGCTGCACCTACGCTAAATTGCCAAGCAAAACCAGGTTCACTACTTCTGTTTCCATCCTACATTCTATCTTGCATGCTAACTAATTATGTTTTCTGTTGAAAAGCTGAACAGAGTGGCCTTGTCAAGTCCAGATCCCACCAAAGAAGGCAGGAAGAAGATCTTGCAGAAGATTATAAATGAGAGTAAGCAAGAAATTGCAGCTCTGAATGATTCTCGACCGATTGTCCCACCTTAAGGAACAGTAAGTCTCTTCACGTGGCTGGACAGTGAAACTGAGCTATCTACTTACACAGCAAACGGGCTGGGATGCTATTCTTTCTCTGAGATACTTTCTCAGGAGGAAGCTATCCAGTGTCACATGCCAGAGAACAAGGCTGGAGGAAGCCTGCTACACTCAGACCACAAACGCGTAGAAGGACCAAGACTGGACTGGAAAACTGGAGTGAATCTCAGACTATCAGTTACTTTGCAAGGATACAAATAGCTGATTTTAACCCCAGAAGCAACTAGGGATAAATTCTTTTGCTATACTCTGTCTTTTTGCTCAGCTGCCAAACTGATCCCCTTTGTGAGCCTCTTTAAGACCAGAGCAACAACATCAAGCAACTGCACTTTGAAGAGGGCCTCGGGTGAAGCTTGGTGGACCCAACACATCCTATTTCAACCACACCCCATGAAAGTGTTGCAGATGACAAATACAATCAGAATTGACCCTTTGAATCTCACAGCTGCTAAAAATGAGTTATACAGCATGGGAAGGTAAGGCCACAATACTGGCCAGAGCTTGAATATGTGCCTTGTGGCAGAACCACCCTGATACAACCCTTCATGTACAATTCTGGTCTAGCTAGAGCATTCTGGAATTCTGCACTTAGCGATCTCTTTAGAAGAGAATTTATTTCTTCTCCTAGCATAAGCCTAGCCTAACAACTTAGAAAATGAGTCCTCTAATCTCAGCTCTGCCCAAAGATTATGACTCAATTTATGCCCAATGTGGATTTCTGGGAACATTTACCATGTACATTTGCACACTCAAAAAGGCTGTGGCCACCAAAGGAGCACTAGTGAGGCTGAGCTCAGTTTTCAGGCTGCTTTACAACCATACATTTAATGGTGGGGAGAGGAAGAGGAGGGGAGCTCGGTATACTAATACTCAAAAGAGAGAAATACTAAGGAAACCCCTAGTGAAGAGATGCCTGGGTACTTCCTGCCATCCCATTCTCATCTCCCCTTCGAAGGCAAGCTGCTTTTGCAGCCTAACTCTGAAGCAAATCTCACCTCTTTCAGTAGTATTAGCGAACAGTCTCAGGGTTTAGCTTTTCACTTTTCCGAGGTTGCTGAAGAATTCATAATACATCTCGACTAGGTTGTACAGTCTCCATCCTTGGAGGTTTTCAAGACCAGACTGAAAAAAGCCCTGAATAACCAGGTCTGACCTCATAGCTGACTGTGCTTTGAGCAGGAGGTTGGACTAGAGACTTCCTGAGGTCCTGTCGAGCCAAAACTATTCTATGATCTATGATCAGGCTCAAGGGAGCAACTAGGTGTCAAACTGAACAAAACACCAAGAAAAGCTAGAGGGAGAGGCCTATTAAACTCTTGGTAAGAAGAATTTGGCATGACAGATCAGATCTCTGCTGCAAACTGGAAAATAGCATTCCAAGTATATACTATGAACATGCAAGACATGGGGAAGAAAATAACAGAGGGAGAGGGATACTTCACAGCTCACTATTCTGCAAAATCTGTTGGCCATGTATCAGCCCCAAAGCAGGGCAGAGAGAGAAAGTCTCCTTTTCTCTTACTCCCCCTTCCAGTCAGATATACCAGTAGGAGGGAAACTGGCAACAAAAACACTACCTACAGCCCCTGCAGCCCAGGCAGAAGCCAAGAGGAGGCAGAGCTACTCAGACATAGTTATCAGCACATACCCAGGAAGCTCACTATCATTTCCCAAACAAAATAAGGGAAATTCACTACAGAGCAACCTCCAATGAGGCACATAAGGTGACAAACTCCATCTTTCAGGCTCCCATACTAAACAAACTTTAGCATATCCACACAGTCTTTGCTCTGCCACAGAGCCTAGGACCCTAGTCTCATCACGAAAAGGCTTTAAAATCTTTCTTTTCCTTCTCCATAAATTATCATGCCACTTCCTGTAAAAAAAACTCCTATACATCATCTCCTAGAGACATAACGGTCAAGCTTAGGTAGACTTTGGGCTAGTTATATAATAGCTTTTCACTTCTTCCTTCCATGTATTCTAGACAAACCCCGTAATACTCACCACCTGTTAATTCTCACTCTGCCCTGGTCTTGGAACTTCATGCTTGTTTACGAGCACTCTGGTGTCCCTCCAGCACACGTCAAGAGACGGGATATGTCAGCAGAGACATGGCAGTACATCTATAGCCATCCCTAATCCCAGCAGCAGAACAAGACTAAGCAAATTGCTAAGAAACTCCTGGATCAATAAAACTGCATCTGATACAGGAATATGAGCAAAAGAATAAGAAGAGAAATAACGATAGAAAGGTCTCTACCACAGCACACAGAGAACAATATAATGTTACCTACACTCTGGTTTGATTCTCGTTCCTACTGACAATTTGGAAGATCAGAGCAAGGCTGTACAAGTTAACATGTCCCCTCCCATGCATCCTCAGCTCCATATAGTTTCATTTTCAAAGGTTTAACCTCTTCCGCTTTTTGTCGTAGCCCCAAAGCTACAGTGCTAATTTACTTTGAATTAGCCAAGTTCTATGGCAATTAGTGTAGGTGTTAAAAGAGGGCTTTGATAGTATTGAGTAAAATTACAGAAGTAAACAGCCCCCCTTGTAAGCTACTGAAGCTTGATCCTTGGTTCTCCTCACCTCCCTGTACTTCAACTAGCAAGAGACTCTACTTATAAGAAAGGCATTTATTTTCACGAACAGATTCCATCTAAGGTATGACGTGCAATTTTTGCATCATAAAATTGAATCATCTTCATTTAAAACAAACAAACCAACATTCCTAATATTTATTGGTCCACACAGAGCTGGAATAGTGACAGGGCAATAAGGTAATCAGTTTGATGAAAAAGAGCTTGATCAAGAGGACTCCAAAATTCAGCTGCTCAAGCATGTGTCACAGCAGTCACCCAAACAACTCATTTTCCCACTTCTCCCCTCAAGCACAGGGCAAACATTTCTCTGTGATTCTTGAGGCACATTTGTGCATCAGCCAGAGGTGAAGTTCCGATTTGCAGAGAACAGCATTAGCTGAGGCATCGGGACTGCAGAAGGCACACAAAGCATGTATTGACAACTTCTTGACATAAAACCATGTTTACATTCATCACTGAACTTGGGACTTTCCCAAGACTTTTATTCCTTTCTATTCAGGGCAATAAAGTGAAGCTTTCCATTAGGGGGGCACCTGTAACATCTTTAATTGAAGTAAAAGTTTCTAAAGTGGAAGCACAGCACCAAAAATAGAGAGACATTTCTGAGACAACTTAATGCTTGTAGGCAAAATTCTTTCCTTATGGAGCCAAAAGGCCAAACAAATACCACAGAGTAAAAGGAAAGCAGCAAGAGATCCCACTCATCCTCTGGGCCTGAGTCACAAATCCACTGGGACACTGGGTGATATCAAGGCCCTATAAAATAACCCTTTTAAAAACCTGATTCATAGCAAGAAAGGTACAATTACCCCAAAGCCAATATTTTCAGCAAAGACCAACAAGGCAAATGTCAATGGAGTTCAGCAGCTGATTAACCCTGGGGTTCAGCTACAAACTCACCCATAAGCATTGCTACAATCAGCAGGGATTACAAGAGATTCTTAAGAGAAACACAGAGAATAGCCACTCAGAGGCATGGAGAGGGCCGGGGGTATCTCAGAACAATTACAGGGAGCACTTAAGCCTCAAGTGTTTAGAAGTTCTGTCTTGTTTTTCACTATAATGGCACTACAGAGAAAAACGATCAGATGAAAAACGATCAGATGCTGAGTTCCACAAGAACAGATTACAGGAACTAAAACCCACCATGCCAAACATATTAATGACAAGTTTGCATTTATCTTTGTGCTGCTCTATATAAACGCAGGTCAGAGCATAAACCAAGCTGATCAACTACAATGCTATAAATAACCTCAGTATCTGAAGATATCTTAAATGTCTACCCCCTGCTTCAAGCAACATTTTTAACCGTTTCTCTTACACATCTGATCCATAACCATTTTTAATCAATGGCCAAGCAGTCCTGAATGTCTCCCCTCTCTAGGGTGATTTTTTTTTTGGTCTTGTTCCTAAAGAATAAAGCTAAATAAGACACATCTCCTACCTATTCATTTCTTAGCACCTAAGCTTTTTAGCAGGCATTTATACATACCCTTGTAACAATAGAGAAATAGACTGGAAACCCATGAAAAATAACTGCTACGAAGAACTGGTTCTTACACCTTTCCTCCTTCTCACAAGTGGCCATGAACAAGAATGCCGCTTGCACAGGCCTACAAATACTTCCAGGATGGTCCCTAATGTTCGTGAAGGGTTTATACTCAAACTGTGCTGACACTATATTTATGTGTACACAATACGCAATCTGTTCTTTATTGGCAATAAAGAAGTGTTATGGATTGGGACTTTGACAGTTAAACAGTGATGCACAGCTGCCAATTTTATTCATCTGATCTCCGCAATTCCAGTGTTGAAGACTAAAAGCTCAAAGAAAGATAGTCCAAAATACAGTTTAAAATACTATTATCTTGACACGCACCAAATTACAGACATGAAAATAATGGAATCCATAGACTTGGACGACAATGAAAAATGGATCATATTGACTTTAATCACAGAAACCGCAGCAACTTATAAAAGGATTAAGTAAAAATAGCTCATAATACAGAAGAGTAAAAATTCTAATTGAACACTGAAATAGGTAGCTTATGCTCATTAGCATTGACGATGCAATTTAACACAACTGCATCTCCATACCAGAGATCCATTTGTCACTATTATCACCACCACCTGAAAGCTGTGCTACTAGTCTCCCCCCAAAAAAACAGCTTCCCTGCATTTAGGGAAAGGGCATTTCCCAACTGAATTTTTTTATGGTTTGTTTTCATCATCATTGTGTGGAAATGCTATTATGCATTTTCATTCAAACTCTTGGTTCACTGTTTTTTTTTTCCCTTTAAGTATAAATTGTGTCTAACAAGAAACACACCAGGGATCTCCTCAATCCCCAAAGGCACTTTCTTAAAAGGAGAGAGAACAAAGGAGAAAACCTCCCAGCATGTGCTTTCCAAACCAGCTTCTTAGGACAGTATCAAGAATGACAATACTAGAACATAAGCTTTTCTTTTTTATTCTTTGATCCATGTATAATTGAATTGATTATTGCAAACTGCGTAATGATTTCCAAAAGACTTGAGTAGAAGGCAAAGATCACAACAATCTAATAACCAATTTAAAGAGATGTAAGAAATATTGAAGGAAAGATTTAATCACTCAAGTATACTCCTTCCAATTAGAAAGAGCTTTAAATAGCTTACCTTGAGATAAATTAGAGTCTGCATGCAATTATACAGGAATAGTAATTAAGATCAGGAAAATTCACATATGCCTTAGCCTACAGAGTTAGGGAAGTAATCCACAGAATAAGATTTTTAAGTTACTTTGTTTTACCAATAGAAATAAAAACATCCTAGTTCAATTTATCCAAAATTTTGAGAGTACCAAAGAATCCAGTAACCCTACGAGTCTAGGATCTTCAAAGTATGTTTCAACTTACCTGAATTTTTTCCCTCAATAGCACACAAATTCTTAAATGAGGCAGAAGACCAAAATAACTCTTGAGCGCAGTAAGAAACTACTTCATAAGAAACTCTGATTCATGATTTATAATTATGTGAAAAATTATGGCAAAAAAGAATGACTACTAGTTTTCTTGGGGGAACAAGGTCTTTAATTTTACTCTGTGTGTTTGGCAATGCTATGTGTCAAATCACCTTCCCCATTTTCCCTGTTAATCCTGTGGGTCCTTCACACAGAAAGACAAGAAAGTTTTAGAGACAGAAAAACATGACCAAAATTCTCTGCCAAACTTTTTCTTGCAAAGGCAAGTGAATTACCTATCACGCAACTATTTGATTTGATTTTAGTTTTTACAAGTCACTAGATCTGAAATCAATGCCACTTGTTAATTAATCAGAGGAGAGATGTAAAAAGATTTTACCTAAAAATTAGAATAATGAAAGGAATTCACTGTGTATTTTTCAAATAACAGTATCTGAGTCACAAACTCTCCCTCAGTTAAGTCTCCTTTCAGCTTTCAAAAAAAGTATGAATGTGAAAGTATGTTTTCTTGGGATGTATTCCTACTTAAAAATACCCACTGCACCCAACTACAATATAACACCTTTGCATTAGCCACATTTTTCCAAGGATTACTCACCTCACCCAATACTTGAGTTGTACTACTTCTGGAAAACCCAAGGTGTGACACAGCTAAAACGCTAGGCAGAAATGTCATCCCTTCTCTTCTCTCCCCCTCCATCCCAACAGAGACACACATACCCCTTTTTCTTTGTATGGTCTAGAAAGAAAAAAAATGCATTCAAGCCTCCTATACTGAAGGTTTCAAAGTATCAGTTTATGAAGTAACTATTTTTTTTCCTTAAGTTACATTGCCGAGCCCTCCTAGCTGCCACAAAACCTCCTCTGCACAGAGGCAGAGGATGCAGCGGCACCATCCTACCGTCCCAGCCTGCAGGTACTGCCAGCTTCCCCCAGCAGCAAAGTGAAATTGAAAATAGTCAGCTTGACATTTACCCTGCAGCTCCCCAAGGCAGTGACAGTACTTAAAAGAAGAAGGAAAGAAAAAAAAAAAAAAGAAAGAAAAAGAAACATAATTTCTCTCTACTGGTTCTCGAGAAAGAAAAGCAGGCTTTAAGAGGAGATCAATAAAAAAGTCAGGGTGACAAGTGGACACAAATATACTTCTATACAAACTCTGACTGTAAAGCTGCAGAGAAAAGCCAGGAAAGGCCTCTACCCTGCGCGTGCACAGCAAAGCGGCGCTCCGACACGTGTGTACGTACACAGAGCCCGGAGGCTCTGCAGCGAAGAGGAGCAGAGGCTTCAGATTTCAAAGCTCCAAAGATCAATAAATTGTCAGTTTTAATAGTAAAGTCACACCTTTTAGCACTGTCCTTTGACCACCATAGTGCCACCTTAACACATATCAGAAAAAGAAAACTTTATTCCCTAGCTCTTGCCTCTTCTCACTCCATATGAGTCAGTTATGCTTATATATATACACGCATCACATATTTTCAAGCCAGCTACTGTGCACCCAAAATCCTAGAGTCAGTTACCGAAATACACTATTCCATTTACCGTGCTGAGACGAACAAGAGTTTAGCACTGAACCAAATCTCAACCTGTTATCTCATTATGCAGGAAGCGTAATACGAAAAGAGGCTTGGGGGCAACACCGCTCAGGCAATACCCCTAGCAAGATGCCCTGAAAAACAAAGGGCAGGGGAGGATTTAAAAACCTATTTGTCCTGACCTGGCAGACACAGACCCCAAAGAGTTTGAACACGCACAAAACACCAGAACTTCTTTACATCCCGACAGCACCACGAGCATCTAAAGACAAATGCACACGAAACGTTTGATACGCAGGAAAAAAGAAAAACCAAGACCCACATAAATGCTAAGGAAAAACAAAGGATTTCCCTAGACATGCTTCACGTTTTATATTCTACGTACTTCTGAGCTATATGTTTTCCACTATATTAATTTTAATGCACGAAACAGCAGTCCTCCTGACGAGCACCGACCCTACCACAATTAACTTCTCAAACTTTCAAATACATGATAGCGTGCGAGGAAGAGCTGGCACCTTCTCCCCCATCACCTTGCCAACATAAAGCGATGGAAAAGGGTTTTTTTGTTCTGGTTTGGGGGGGGGGGTTTTGCATTCGTGGGCTCCCTCCCACCCTCTCCCATCGCTGCTATCGCCCCAAACGCCTCCGCCCCGGGCCGGCTCCCAGCGAACCGCCGCCGCAGCCCCGCGGGAGAGCCCACCGCGAGCTGCACACGTCTGGGCAGAAAAACCTTCACTCCGGGGTGTCTCAGCGCACGGGGTTTGGGGTTGGGGTGGGTTTTTTGGACAAGCTCCGCAGGGTGACAGCGAAGCCCTCACAGAGGCCCCCGGCGGGGGCTGCCTCCCCCCGGCGGCCGCCTGTCAGCGCCGCGGCCGGGACCAGCCCGCTCCCGGCGGCTCCTCTCGGGGCCCCCCCGGGAACTTGGCGGGGACGGAGCGGCGGCCTCGCCCGCCCCGGGTGGGGGGAGCCGGTAACGGCCACCGCCGCCCTCACCCCCGCGCCGCGCCGGGCGCTGAGGGGAGCCCTCGCCGCCGCCCCCCCACTGCGGCCGGCCGGGGCAGCGCCGCCACCGCCGCGCCGGCGGCTCCGCGGAACCGGGGGAGGCGGCGGGGGGGCTGCGCCGCGGGCCGGCCCGGCTGCCCTCACTTTTTTCCCCAGGGCGTGGAAAACCTGGATGGACTCCAGCATGTGCAAGCCCAGGTGGCTGCGGGGCGCCGGGAACGCCGCCGCCGCCGCCCCCCCGCCAGCCGCCCGCTGCCGCGGCAGCTTGTCCCCGGGCTTGGGGCTGCCCCCCGCCGCCCCCCCCGCCGGCACGCCGCGCGCAGCGTTTGAATCGCGGCGCCATTTTGTCCCTCCCCTGAGCGCTGCCGGGCGGGGGGCGGCCGCCGGGGAGCTTCTGCGGACCCGCTGCTCCTGACCGCCCGCCGYGCACCCCCTCCTCAGCCCGGCTGGGTCCGGCGGCTCCCTCCCTGAGGGGAACGGGAAGGAGGCGGCGGCGGGGCCGGGCCGTTAGCGGCGGCCCGTTGCCGCCGGCTCTCTCTGGGGGTTGCCGGGCCCTCTGGAAGAGAAGGGAAGAGGTCGCTACGCATTCCTCTAGTCATAAGTTGATTAAAATAGGAATTTGCCACTCTGCTTCCTGCTGCTTAATGAGGTACCGCCGCAGGGCGCCCCGTCCCCCGCACCGAGGGGCCCCAAAACGGCCGGGTCGGTGCCAGGCGCCTCCCTCCCACCCCCTTCCCTTCTGTGAGCTGCATCGCAAAAGGGGAAAATGATCTTTTTTATTTTCCCTGAACTCCTGCAAAGGCAATTCAATGCATCAATAAAATACCCTGCCTGTGTTTTTTGTTTTGTTTTTTCTCCCCTCTCTCGCAAAAGGCAAGAAATACGGCCTAGGTTCTGTGTTTTTATGAGGGCCTACAGAACCAGAGCAGAGCTGCTAGACCTAAAATTGCCCATAGCATTTTCTGAGTAAAAGCTGGGTTCTTTTAACAGCAGGCTGGATCATGTGGAGGGAAATATACATACCAAAAATGCTATGTGATAAGATTACTGTTTTGGTTGTGAAGTCAGTCAGCTTAAATACTACCATTTAAGTCATGCACCTTAGCTTGATTCAGTTTCCTTGTACCTGTGTATTATTCTGTAATTACAGATTGCCATGACACTTTTTCCAGTTGTCCTTTCCCTTAAGGAAGGTCAGCATTGTATGTCCTTTTAAGTGAGTGAGAGATACAAAATTTGTCTTTTTTCATGACCCTTCTGTGGAATTCATCATCATACTTTCAGAAATGTTTGTAAAGCACTTAACATTATCTGTACTGCAAGACAAAATAGCATTAATATCTCCACTCTACAAATTAAAGAAAGCATGCTTGAGGCCACACGGGGAATCAGTGGTAAAGAGATTACCACTCATGATTATTACTGAATTACAATTTATATCTGCCATCTGACCTGAATAGTTCACCACAATTTAAAATTAGGTAGTTTCCATTGAGAGAAAAATGTGGCAGTGGTATCTAATGTATTTCTAGTAAGCAGCTTTTTGATACCAGCCCATTTATCGGTAAGAATGTGTACGAGGTCCTGCTTCTCTGAACGAAACAGCCCACGTCTCCTTCCAAACAGCATTTCATTCAGCAGCATTCCTCCACTGTGTCTTTGGGCCAGATTGACAGAAAAACCCGGGTGCGCCTTTCGACTTCTYTGGTACCGCTCTTTCTTCTCCAGGTCATGGAAGCATCCCGTTTCTATTGCAGACATGCCACGTATCTGCCGTTCTCATTGATTTCTGTTACAGTTCTGAATGCTCAGCCTCCGCATATCAAATCAAGCACTCAGAAAATGAGGAACAATTAGAAAAGACCGATAAGTAATATTAAGACACTCTGGCTTAATACTGCATGTAATGAAGAGTTATCACTGTGCCTGAAACACTGGTTGAGGAGGGGGACAGGGCTGTAGGCAAGATATCTAAAAAAAAAAGTCAGATGACTACCCAGTCCACCCACATGTGCCATAATTAGCTGATCTATTTCAGTGGTCTGAACCAGCCCAGTTTAGAATACTTTATTTTGAATGATAAAATGTTGAATAACCGTGATCTGATATGATCTATTAGTTTGTTTCTAGTAATTTAAAGAACTTGGCAAAAAGATCTAAAATCAGATTAATGCATATCCTTTTATTGCAATGCCTTTTCTTTTTTTCCTGAAAGAGGCTTGCTGCACAGCAGGTTTTTTGCTTCTTCACTTCCTACCAAATTCAGTGGGATCAGACATGTGCTTAAGTGCTTTGCTAAATCATGACATAACACTATCAAACCTGACACACGGCCATAAACCACAGCATCCCCTTTCAAAACTTGCTTTAAATAAAGCAGGCTGAGAATGTCTTCAGATAAATTAAAATAAGGAAGCAAACTAAATGAGAGGGTACAGAATATTGAGTTCAAAGTGGTTCTCCCTCAATACTGTAAATATATAAAAGGTCGAGTTGTTTGTAAAATTAATCTTATGTTGCTATTTTACTAATATGAGTTAATAAACCAAGAACTTAGGAAACCTTTAAGGACTATTGTAGCAATAACAAAAATAAATTGCAGCAAAGACTTTATCCTGCACGATGAAAATTTTTCAGTATACAATGTGAAATTAAAGCACAACCCTTTGTAAGAAGGCATGCAGCTGAAGCATTAACATAACAAATCACTACTTACACCAGTGTATTCAGATTTGACACATTTTTTGTCTATGTGTACTTTTGCAGACAAAGCTAATACAGGCCCTTTATTTTTCAGTTTGGACTTCTGATAGTCACTCCTTTTTTAATGCAATATATACTTAAGTATGAAGCAGGAACTTAATGTGAAAAACAATCTGAGCTTCTATTTTTAGATAATTATTTACATGTAATTAAATTTTGCTCCTCTCTGCTCCTCAGACTTAGATGATGGTTTCTTTGGCAAGAAAAGACTGTCAACACACAGTAATTTTCAAAGCTGCTCTCAGTTGCTCCAGCTCTGCTGCAATTCTGTCCATGATAGCAACACTCAGACCTCTTTGGCAGGATCCTCTCTTCATTTCAAAAAGACGCACCTCTCCAGTAGTGCCACGAGCCTGTAACTGGAGCAGGTAAGAGCACCTCCAAAATAGCCTTCCAGTTGTCAGTCTTCTCTATTTTTCTGAGCTAAAAATACAATACTTTTTTTCCTTTTAACCTTTTGCAGAGGGGCAGGGGGAAGGGAAAGAGAAATAAAAATAAAGATCAGGGATTTTCCTAAAACATTCAAGTTTATGATATTTTCGATTCTCAGTTTTCAAAGGTTTATTTCCCCTTTTTGCCAGATTGCAATAAAATAAATGACTTCCAGAATGTACCTTCCACCCTGATTTCTTCTGTAACCATCCCAAAAATTTATCATGTCACATAACTCATTTTCTGAAAACTATGTTCAGACACAATAACATTTTTTAATACAGATATGCAGTTTTCATACTGACATGTTGTTTTCATTAGTTTGAGCTTCTAAGACTTTCTCCTCTTTTTCTAGTAGTCCAAACTTACTCTCTGCTCAAAAGCAAGCAGGGGGCAGGGCATTTTTGGACCTGAAGATAAATAAAAGTTATTTTAAAAACTCATTCTCTCTCAGTGAATCTATTTCATGTTAGAAAAACATGACCAAACTGTTAAAAACATCTCTATTCTTGAGATTGTTGGAGGCATACAAAACATTTAGATGTGTCACTGAAATAGCTTTTTCTGTAACATTTTAATGAAAATTACTTGGATGCATAGGAAGAAAATGGAGCAGCTAATATGTCAGATAAACTAAGTCCATTCAATTCTTTATATGCAATATATGTGGAATTGCTCAATGTGATATATAGTAAGCTTAACAATGTAGAATAACACTGAAACCAGGCTAGTATATATAACTCCCCCTAAATTCACTTTCAAGTGCAACATTATATTATATTACCATCAGCTCTCAGATTGGGCCCAGAACAAAGCCTGCTACATATTTGGAAAATATTCATTGCATCTTTGCTGCCTGTGTTATTAAAATTTACAGCAAGTGAGTTTATCAAAAAAAAATCCCAAATTAGGAAAAGATACTGGACCATATTGTTAATGCCACCTCTTTTATATCCTTAGATCTCTTGGTATAACAATGTTATTGCACTATGGAAAGTACATGTAAATGAGTTACTATAATCTTTAATTACATATGCAGTGTTACATTTGCATATTTCCTGGGTTTTGTGTTCCTAAACATCAACTTGTCTTATTCCCAAATACATATGGATGCAGTTTATAACACCAAGCACTCAAAACCTATCTGGGTCACGATACAAACCCTTTCCTTCCCTATTGCGATTTTGATAAATCTTTTAAAACGTTAATTGTACTCTCTGATATTTGAAAGCCCTGTATATTGTATTTCCTGCCTGGAATTCCGTGTTCCAAGTCAAGTTCAGCTCCCTKTGTACTTTACTGCGAGACAAAGAGTCGCAGCTGCAGGACAATAGTAATAGGAACAACAATTAGCCCATTCTTCAGAACTATTTGCTTAGCCTTTTCCACCCTAATGTCAATGGATGATATGTGCTTGCTCATATTACTCTGCTAATGTTCTTAAGGCCTGTCCCTCATAATTGAGCTACTTTACATTTGGACTGTGTCAAATGAAGTGTCGGTTGTGTCAAGTTGAGACGAAGTTTTACAGCAAGGACAAACAGAACGAGGTCTCTCCGTCTGGTTCCCCAGGGACCAGCCTCCCCGCTCGTCCAGCTGCTGACGGCTCCTAGCCATCGCTTTCTGCCCCGTTCCTTTCGGGTTTCGCACCTTTACGGAGCTCAGGTGCAAGAAAATAGAAGTGGTTAATTTACCTCTGAACAAGCAAGAGGAGTGTTTTGTGCAAAACACATTCGTATAGCCTTAACGTGATACCTGAGGACAGCAGTCACGACAGCAGAACTGCTTTACACTTGAGGAATTTGATGTCATAGGAGGGCTGCTTTCGTTACCAAAACGGGGCATACACGTTGCTTAGAGATAGCACTAGCTGAGAAGGTAACAGATGCTGCTCTTGCAGCTTCTAGTTAACTTTTACCCCAGGAAAACTGCCACTGTTGAATGGTTTTAGTTCTGTATGTGCATTTGTTCACTTTTCTCTGAACTTTTATTTGAATTGTCATGTTTTTCTTTTGTTAATCAAGGCTAGAACAGTTTTTTCACTGAGACAGTTTTTCACATAAACAGTTTTTCACATAATCTCTATTTTTAAAGAATCACTTTACTCATGGGAACACTGTAAACAAAGCTGAGTTACAGTAGCAAGTAGAGTTGATTTCAGATGGCTCATACGAAAACAGCAGAGCTAATTATACTGTAGTAATTACCTTGAAAATTATATGTATGCTGTTGTTTTTCCACCAGTCAATACTGCTATTTTGGAGCTCTGCATTGTTCTCAGGGCTGCTGGAGTCACGCTGTCTCGAGCGGCCCCTGGTCGCGGCGTGACCGAGGCTTGGCCTGGGCGAGCGGCTGCAGCGTGTGCTGCTTAGCCCAAATCTTCTGTGCTGGGCTGCGCTCTGCACCGCAGCACAGCCTCACCCAGTCCACATTTGAGAGAATAAATCCGTTTTAGTGGTGTTTTGCGCATGGATTGTAAGATGCTGTCTCCACAGGAGGATTCAAAAGCAGCGTCCGATCGAGAGTTACCCCTGCAAGCTGAAAGCTCCCCCATCCACGTCACTTTTGTTCCCCTGTTAACAGCCCCTTCCCACCGGTTGTCATTTCAATGATCACGTTTTTAAACATGCTCTTGGCCAACACAGCGTCCGACCACACTGACCTTAAACAGAGGCGGCGGATGGGACCCCAGGCCTGTCCTTCGCGGGCCTGCTAGCAAAACCCGCCCCAGCCCGCTCGGGAACATCAGGAACCGGGATAACGCTGCGCGTGCAGAGCCTGGTTTCCGCTCCCGTTCGGGGTATGGTGGGCTGGTCGTTGTCTGGTTGTGTTTTGGGAGCGACCCATAAAAGCACGTGGCAAATGAAGCAAGCCCTGCACGGCGAGCGCCGCCCCGCACGCCCCGGACGGGAATGCTGCCTGGCAGCAAGAGCCCGAGGATGGGAGTCAGGGATTTGGGGCTCATTCCCAGGTAGACTCCCGCCTCGTTCCCTGATTCCGACCACRCGTGGAGCAAAATGCACTTAAAACGCCTCCTTTCTGGAACGGGGATAATCATAGGTGTCTCCCTGGACTCTGGAGAGAAAATTAATCAGCACGTGGAAAGTACTTGGAGATTCTTGGATGACAGGTGATGGAGCTGGAAAGCGAGCAACATTAAATACGTTGGGATATTTAATAATAGTATTTAATATTTATTGCGTACTGTGCTTTCATCTTCAAAGTTCTTTACTAACATTAATGAAATAACAAAAACAAATATTAATAAAGATCATATTTACCCATAAAAACTATTCTCTGAGAGCAA
This sequence comes from Casuarius casuarius, assembly GCA_003342895.1. Lineage (NCBI taxonomy): Eukaryota > Metazoa > Chordata > Aves > Casuariiformes > Casuariidae > Casuarius > Casuarius casuarius. The sequence continues at coordinate 1,566,214 of PTFA01000231.1, forward strand.
TACATGAATAAGTCTGCCTCTGGTTAAAAAATATTATTCAGAGAAAACCCAAGCACCCACTCTAGTATCATGCAGTAAATCCCTAGCGGTGCTGTCCACAGCAAACCTACCGTGAACTATGAATTATTAGTTTGTACTTTTAATGATAACCAGACYCTGGGCCTAATCCAGCAGCACTGAGTCACTGGGAGATTATCACCGACTTCCAGGGGCAAAGAAGTGAGGCGGCCGAGGAGGAGGAGCGCAGCGGCGGGGAAGGACTGCCGCTGGGCCAGGGAGCGCGCGAGGCTGCCGGCAGCGCAGGAACGGAGGATATCGCGTGTGAGCAATTTGTTGTGTCTCTGCAAGGAGAAACACACTGTGCCGCCCGGAGTGATACGCACGAGCCCGAAGCATTTCTGTGTCCATGCACAGAATCAACAGGCTTCGGGTGAGCAATCAGGGCATCCCAGACTAAACACTCCAAACTTTGCTTGCAAGAAATTGCACACTTAAAAAAAATGCATACGCTTATTGGCACAGACGGGACCATCACGTTATCGTTGGGAAGCACAGCCCAGCAATTTACTGAAAGCCAGTAAATGAGACAGTCCTTCCAAGTGCATTATCTGCATCGATTTCAAACCTATACTTAAGGAACAGCAAGGGACCTCTCCTCCTGTGTTTTACTTTCCAGTCACCTTCCCCAGCTCAGTCTTTTCAGTTGTAAAGATAAATAAAACCAGAGGAAAAAAGCATTCTCTTGTTATTTTTCCCCCTCTTTATTTTGAATTAAGCACATTTCCATCGGTCTCCTTTACTACAGCAAACACAGGGAGTGACTGGCGTTCTCCACTGCGATTGCACCAGGACACGTTCCAGGACGTAATGGGCTATAATAGATTTTTTAAAATCTATGGTGTACTTCATAGACTCTGGAGGTCATTTTAGGCAGCCCATCAATGTCCAGTATCGATATTTCTGCTCGGAGGGCTCGGCGCACCGCTGTACGCGCTCGCCAGATGTGCACCGCACAGAACGACGCGGCTCTCCGGTCTCTGCGGACTCGCTGTGAAACCCCACATTACCTGGGAAGCGTTTTGTAGCCCAGTCCTGTCGGGTCTGCGTTGCTGTTTCCTCAGAGGTGGCTGAAGGCTTTGCAGATCCGTTATTCTCAGATTAAAATATCCCAGTTAATCTTCTATACAATGATCTTCAGGCAAAGCTTCGAACATGCTTGGTTTTGGATAGAAATCAAACGTTACCTTTGGGAAATATGCTTATTATTAGCATTAGACATAGCCTTTGGTTTACTTCCAATAACTTTGCTGAATTATAGGGGTTTGTTAATAGGTTGGGGGTTTTGGGGCATCCTGTATTCGTGCATCGTCGCCGGGCACACAGTTTTAGCCTTTATTGTTTATAGTGCTACCGATCATCGGAAGTCTTTACAAACATTAATTAGTCTCTATAACGCCTAACACATGGCGAGGATCCAGCTGAGAGCGCATCGCCTCCCCGGTACGGTCGCACGAGGCCGGCACGTCTAGGCACAGGTAGCGCTTTGCAGGACAGAAGAGCCCGGGAGCAGGATCCAGCAGCTCTGCGCACAAATTCGCCCTGGCTGCCGAAAGCGCTTTGACGACAAGCGAGACCGACAGCCGGACAGACGGCCGCGGTCTCCCTCGCACCGCGTGATCGCGCCGTAATCCTCCGTTGCTCTCCCAGATCAACAGGTTCCTCTTTATTCGCCCTTGTCGGCTCGTCGCACAAAGAGCCTTTTGTCTGCGGCTCGGACCCAAACACGCCAGACTTGTTTTTTGGGGCCGTTCTCGGCCATATGCTGTCAAAGGGACTAAGGGGCTCCCAGGCTCGACGGCAGCACCTCGACCCCCCGTCCTTGTGCTCTGCTCTTCACAGTCCCGCTGGGGACGCACGACGGCGAAACATCGCGTCCCGCATCTTCACCCGCCACTCCAGAAACACATTGATGGGGAGAAGCTGAGAGACAATCGCGAAAAAGTGTTATTTGCCCCATTTTCTCGATTGGCTGGACTGTATCACCCCCCAGCACGCAGCCAACCTAGGTAAGGGTGTAAAAACGGGTGTATCCATCATATCTGAATATTGCTAGTTACGTGCTGCATCTGAAGACAGTATTAAAAAACTTACATCCTCCAACTGGTTCTCATTTCTCCTTATCACAGAAACCCTTTTGTTTTCCCCTGGAAACAGCGCCAGTGCCAAGTTTCTGCCCGTCTCTTTCGGACCATATGTCTTTGCCCTTTCTGCCTCATCACGTAACGTGGTTTTGCTCGAGGTAAAACCGCCCCGTGCTGGGCCCTCCTGGGTGTCTCCTAAAGGGACCTGGGGCTGGGAGGGGCAGCCTACTTCCTTCCAGGGCTTTAAAAAGAAATTTAGGGATTTCTTAGTTTTTAAAAAAAGTTGCATATCTTTCACAAAAATTTGCATTTAGCATATCTGTCTTGCAGAGAGCAGGGCTGCACGTGACCCACGTCGTTTGGCAGCTGCTACTCCCTGCAGTTAACGGAGGTTGTGGGACTTGGTCAGCGGAGCCTCCTCCTCTGCTGGTGCTGCAGGCCAGGGAGGAGGAGGAGGAGGAGGAGGAGGAGGAAAGGGCTCCTTATCTCCCCTCCAGCTCTTATCTGAGCCGGCCAGCCGGGCCGGGCCGGGCCGGGCGGCAGCGACGGCACTGCCCAAGGGGAAGCAAGGCGGGAAGAAACGCTTGGATGATTTGCAACAGGTACCAAGTTCCCAGGCAGAGACGCGATGACAGGATTTATATCAGCACCGCTGTTACGTTAAATTGAACACTGAAACTTTTAATTGGCCCAAGATTTCTCTCCAAAGGGAAAAACACACGAGTTGTTCAGGACTGGTTGACAGACGGGGAAATCGTGTCTCCCGTTGTTGGTCCCTTTGCTGAATACAGTGAAACTCAGCATTTAGGAAGGACTCGGAGGATGGAGAGAGCTACATAAATATCAACTCTCCAGACAAGGAGGCAGCAAAAAATGGAGACGGAAATATCAGGGTCCAATCCTGGAAGATGCTCTGTACTCAGAGCTAGTCTGGAAATCCACCTTATCATTAGCATTACCGAGCGATTTTCCTGGAGTAAAGCAATCGAATAAATGGGTGGATTTAATGCTAGACCTAAAAGGCCGAGTTGCGCAAGGTCCTTTCGGTTTGCTGCCTGCGCCCAGCACACCCTTTCGAAACAGCAATTCTCTCTTTCAGGTGGAATTTCCTCATTGCAAGTCTAACTGCAGGGTTTTTTTCTTTTGTACTAATAAAAATAGGCTATTAACACCATTTTCCCATTTTTTCCATTGAGGATGTCCTGCAGCTTTCCTCCATCTAGGAACAAAAATTCTTCAAAACTATAGCAGAAATAACGAGCGCCTCTTGGCCACCTCCCTCGGAGACGACGGTGCCGTCGGTCCCGCGCTCACATCGGGGCTCTTGCGAGCAGCGAATTCTGCACTAACGGGGCACGACGGAGGCCAAACGCTGCTCTCGGCGGCACGGTTAGTGCACAGGCAGCCGCGCTGGCGATGGAGCTGCACGCCAGCCGGGGACACGACCTGGTTTTCCCCTCACCAGATCCCCCACCCAGCACAGGGCAGCTATGGAGAATCCACCCTATGAAAGGCTAATGGCCAGCAAGCAGAAAGAGGGTTGAAAAAAAGAAAAAAAGGCAAAAAGCAGCAATAGCCAATTGCTCCTTGCGTGCGCAGCAGTGATACAGCGCTGCCCCACAGCTTGGAGCCCTGCTCCGGTTCTGCGCACGCCGAGCTGCTCCGGGCRCCGGGTACCACGGCAAACAAGCAAACTGGCTGTCGCTGGGGGGAAAATCCCGCCTGGATGATGCCTGGGGTCTCCCGCAGAAGAGAGCCCCTGTCCCTCCCCGAGGGAGGACGGTCCCCAGCGCACCGGGCCGGGGCTGCGCAGCCCACCCGGCCGCACCGGCTGCTTTGCTCATGGCGCAAGGCGGTAGATGGGCCCCGACTCCATCCCTGCTGCCCCGTGCTGCTTTGGTTATTCGTCTCTGCAAAATGCAYCGAGCCCCAACCGCCGACACCGAACGCAAGGCCTGTCCGCTCCCTGCTTGCTCCGGGGGACACACGAGCAGGGCTCGACCCCCGCCCCTCTGCGCCCTTCTACTGCCCTGGCATTGCTCGCACTTTCAGCCTTTTCACTCCTCTTTCAACTATTTCTTTGCCCATGGACATTGAAAGACAAAAACAGAAACCACAAAGCCCAGTTTAAACCAACTCCGTTGTTTTCACTGAGCTGAGCTGCGGGAAGGCTGCAGAACGTGGCTGTGATTTGCCACATCTGTTATTTTTATGCATTGTTTTATTGCCAGGAGTTTCATAAAAGGTGTTATATAACTTTGCGTTGTATCGTGTAATTCAACATGCTTCCACAATTAGGAGCCCACGTGAGCATTTAAGCCACGATCTCGCCCAGGGTTTTATGTTTCTGTGCATCTTTTAGCCCTGCCAGCCTGAGACAAGGCTGAGCTGTGGCTGTGGTTTCCCCGCTGCTCCTGCGAACCAGCCTGTCATTTACTAATGGCCAAGTTCAGCTACGCTCCGTGCTGCGTGGAGCACTTCGGCATCCGCGTTTGAAAAATAAACACACGTTGCTTGAAGCCTGTGCACTGCTTAACAGAACAAGCAGACATTTATCCCACGGATACGTTAAACTGCATCATCTCTCCTCAAGACACTRACAGAGTCATTGTTTTTGAAATATTGTGAGATAAGCGTTTATCACATTAAAAGAAAAAGAATTGCACTGAAAGCTACGGATGGGCAGATGAATCTAAGACTGGAAAAACAACGGTAAAAAACACATAAAATGGCTTCTGCCAGTCACTCGATGAGCAGGTCTCTTACAACACTTAGTGCTTTAGAAGTCCATAAAAACAGCGTTCAGTGCACACAGCCCCCTGGGAGGGGGCACCGCGGCTCGGGGGTCTCCCTCCCGCAGAGGCAGAGCACACGGCTGCAGCTCGGGCACTTTCCCCGGCTCCAAAACCACTAAAGGCTGCCCAAAAAACCACTCCAGAAGTACCTGCAGCTCTGCGAGCAGAGACTGCGCTTCTGGGAGCGATGCCCCGAGGAGATGCTCGCGCTCGCGAGCGGGCGGCCGGAGCCGGGCGCGGGGCAGCGTTGCAGCGGGAGGAGCGCGTTGCTGAGACGCGCTCTCCAGCTTTGCTCTAGGTGAACCACAGAGAACTTTGGAAATTTCCAGCCTGGCACTTCTTTAAATGAAACGCTCCATCTCGCTCTCCTGGGTCAGATATTCTGCATGCAGTTTCTAATTTGGACCACAGCTCTGGAAAACTTGATTAGAGCTGTGAAAATGGAATTTTTATTAGGGAGAACTGAGCTATTGCCAAGGTTTATTTTTCAAGGGAGTAAGACCTAATCCTCGAAGTAGTTCCAGGCCTGTGCTAGTCTGGATGCCCTTGCAATGGTTCATGGCAATTATGCAGCCAGACCTGGACGGACTGGTAATGTTTGCTTTGGACGAGTCGCTACAGATGGCAAGCGACTGCAAATGTACTTTTCAACTTCGTGCAAGCATCACTGAAAACGCATTTTCTGTAAGCTCCCTCCTCTTCTTTTGTTCATTTTACACATTATTAATATTCCCAAATCCATACTACCTAACAGCGAGGCATTTAAAGGCATGCAGAGAATACAAAACAACATCGTCTGGGTTCAGACAGAAGCCTGCTACATGCAATCACTGGATGGACAAATCTATTTGCCAGCTTTCAAAGCTCAGATTTCTGCAAAATCCAATACGAAATCCCTCCTCAGGTGGATACTTTCCAGGGAACAGCACATCAGTTTTCCCCAGGGAACCCACAACGCTCACGGCGTGGCGCGACCCTCCGGAGGGGCTTTACGTCTACGTCGCAAGCAGGAACCAGACTAAACTGAGCCGTAAATCCAGGAATGCATGGGAAAAGACCAAATTAAATGTGCTATACTTGGCAGCTTCCCTCGCCAGCACAGTGCTCGGGAACGGTGACATGAACGGTCCCAGCAGCCGAAGGCGGCTCTTTATTCCAGCGCCGGGGGAGCAGGGGGGGAGCAGCAAAGGCTCCCGAAGATGCTCCCATCCTCACTCGAGGGGACTCGCCACGGGGGCAGGAGCCTCCGCGGGACCCCCCATCCGCGTCCTCCCTATGGTGGCAGTTTGGGACAGGTTCATGGGGACAAACCCACCGGCCACCCATCGCCCCCGCGCTGCGCCGCACGGGCCTGCCTCCCCTCCCCGCTCATCCCCTGCACGGCCGTAACAGCAGCTTAATTCCTGCACGGCCGAATAGCGAGAATTAATTTGTTAGTGTCAAATGATGCCTTTGGATGTGCATCAGCTCTCACGGACTTCAAGGGAAGCCCGGCCTCGGCGCGGGCGGCGAGGGGCCCCCGGTGCTTGCAGCGCGCTTGGAAGCGGGGACGGTGTCACGAGGTGCGAAGTGCTCTGCGGAGGCGGCTCGTGCGATCCACGAGCCCCCGAAACGGCCGGGCAGCGGGGCACGGCGAGGCCAACGGGCGCAACGCGGGCGGCACATCCAGCGGCTTCGTTAGGAGCCAGAAAGGCGATCAAAGGAAACCATTTTCTGCTTAAAAAAGGAAAACGTGTTTTAAGTTTCCAAGAAAACCACAGAGTTCACTTTGTTACGTGGACGTAAATAAGTGATTTTGTAAGCGAGGCAGAGCCACCCTTCCATACGCCGTTCTCTGATCCGGGCAATGCCGAAAGTCTTGTTTGCACCCAAATCTGCATCAGTTTAATTACACCCACACTCACTCGCATGCGGACACGCCGGTCAGGTCACTATAGCTTACTGCAGTCGTGTTCAAACCTGTTCCCAACGTATCCGAAGCCAAAGAAGATCGGCCGTGCAGGTCACTGCACAAATGAAACTAAATCGATCTACGCAAAGCAGTTAAGACGGCGGCAGGACGAGCTTCCATCCGGACAAGCGCGAGGTGCACATGTCCTCCTTAGCCCCTTGCAGCGAGCCGGAAGGCCGTCCCATCAGCCGGACCCTGAAGCAGCCAGGATTTTGCCCTCAGAAAGGGCCTTGGAGTTTGTCAAGGAGAAGCTGAGGCAGCTCACGTCAAAGATCCCGGTGCCTTTCTGTCAGAACTGCACTTCTCAGCTCCACCTAAGCCAAGCGGACGCGCAAACGTCCGTGGTGCCAGCTGGACCGCTCCCAAGCGTGCTAAAGGACCCGGACAACGTCGTCGTGCGGTCGCTCTCTATCTTCTTCCAATGGTCACGGCCACCCTGGTGACCGGAAAAAAGGCAAATATCCCATCCATCTTCAGGCTGGGCGAGGAGGATCCAGGGAACCCCCGCACAGCGAGCATCCCCGGAGCCCTGGGAAGGTGATGGAGCAAAGCCCGCTGGAAGCTTTCTCCAAGCGGACGAAGGCGGTGATTGGAAACAGCCCGCGCAGGGTTTCCAGGCGCAAATCACGCCCGACCAAGCTGATCACCCTGTCAGGAGGGGGCTGGCTCGGTGGAAAAGGGGAAAGCAATGGATTTTATTTACCTTGACTTTAGCAAGGCTTTTGGCATGGCCACCCATGGCATCCTAATAGCCAAACTGGCAAGATACGGGCTGGATAGATGGACTGCAACGTGGGTGGAAAATTGGCCAGACTGCCAGGCTCGAAGCGTTGCGTTCACTGGTACAAAGTCCAGCTGGCAGCCGGTTACTAGCACCGTCTCTCGGGATAACGCTGTCTTTATTAGGGACCTGGCGGATGGGACAGAGCACGCTCCTAGCAAGTTGGCAGATGATCCCAAATGGGGAGGAGCAGTCGATGTCCTGGAGGGCAGGACGGCCACGAAGAGACCTGGGCAGGCTGGAGATACGGGCTGAGGGGAACTTCATGAAGTCCAGCCGAGGCAGATGCCAAGCCCTGCCCCGGGGTGGGATAACCCCACGCACCAGTACGGGCTGGGGGGGCTGGATAGAGAGCAGCTTTGCAGAAGGGCACCCCCAGGTCCTGACGGGCCGAGGTGTTTGGGGGCTGGAGCACATGATGAACGAAGAGATGCTGAGGGAGCTGGGTGTCTCCAGCCCGGAGAAGGGAAGGCAAAGGGGAGGTCTTACCGCTGCCTGCAGCTCCCAGACGGGAGGGCGTAGAGGGGACGGAGCCGGACTCTTCTCAAAGGAGCAGAGAGAGGCAATGGGGAACACATGAAATTCCAGCTAGATATTAGAAACGTCTTTTAACCATGAGGGAGGTCAAGCAGAGAAACTGGAGAAAGATGGAGCTTCCAGAGATATTCAAGCCTTGATGGCACGAGGCCTTGACCCTCTGATGTAGCTGGCCTTGCTTCGAGCAGGGACTGGACTAGAGCTCCCCAAAAGGTCCCTTCCAACAGGAATTTCTCAAGGATGCTATGGTTTCTAGACCCACCCTTGGCCTAGAAATTCTTTGAAAAACATGTTTTCTCTCCGTCTCTGCACAGCACTCAGTGGGCCCATCGTCTCGGCTAATCCTGACTCCAGCAACAACGCAGCTTTGAAAGAGCACATTTGAAGTCGGATGAATTTGACAAACATCTTCCACAAAGTACGAAACGCTCGCCCCAAACGAAGCCTGCCCGTTTGCAAGAAGATGGATTAGGCGATTATTTTTCCTCCCTGTCACCAACAGCAAATAGTATCTTGAAGTCAGAGCGCCTTACAAAAGTTAACACTTTTTAGGTGCTTGCTGGCAAGTTCTTTGTACTTAATGATTAGACTTTCCAAGCAAATGTGTCTTTTGATGATACAGTTGGTAGAACCTAAATAATCCTCATCAAGGAGGCAAATTAAGGGCTGTTTTCTTCGCTTTTCACTTGAGCGTTAGCCTTCCCAGGGTTCACCTGAGTGAGTACAGCACTATTTATTTGATACCGCTCCATAAATCTGGTGAGAGCCTAATGGATTTCCTAAAGAAGAGTCTGTTCTCACTTAGGGAAAGAGCATCTTAAATTATCTTTAATGCTCCTGCTGGCCTAGTCCCTAGAATCAGGTCCGTGATCACAGCTTCAGCCTGGGCTTCTCCTGACAGCAGTATTTCGTGGGGAAGCTGCTTTTCCCCTCTCCTCCGGGTTTTTGCAGCCAGCGAAGCTGCTCGAGACACACGAACGAGCCCCCCAGGAGCAGCGACACGGCTGCCTCTCGCCGCCGCGGCACGTGCCGGCCGAGCGGCCCCCGGCACGGCTCGGAGAGGGACTAGCACCCGTTCAGCCCCTCTCCTGCCGCCGCACCTGCTGCTCCGGGATGGACTGCACAGCTTTCCTGCCGCACCTTCCTCCTCTGCCGGAGCGATGGGCCGCCGCGTCCGCCCGGCTTCCCCCTCCCCGCGTCCGCCCAGCCTGCGACCCCACCTTGGCTTAAACCGCTTCCCCAAGGAGGGATTCTGAGAGTTTCCCTGGAATCTCAGTTCAAAACCAGACAAATCCTAGTTAGGACTAACGCAGCCGCCGCACGCGCCAAGAGCGGCTCCGGGCTGCAGGAAGCGGCTCAGGGAAGTGGTGGGAACGCCATCTCCTGGCCTCCGCTACAGCAGGGCTGGATGCTGCCGGGAGGCTGCTCCAGCCAGGCAGCCCGTCCCACCGGCACCGCGTCAACGACAAAGTCGCGGGGTCTGCGGCACGCGGAGAGACCAGCCGCCCGGTCGGTCCCTTCTGTGCCAAGCACCAAGCGCGTGCTGCGGGGCTCCTAACCCTAAGCGGTCCGTGCGCGCGTTCATACCACCATGGAAAATCCTGGCTGTTTCAGAAGCCTAGACCTGGCAGCTCATGTTTTGGGGGCTTTGGGACCGCTGGTCTCCACCGGAGAGCATCCACCAGCCCACCTGCCCGCCGCGCTCCGGGGCGATGCCCCACCTGCGAGCAAAGCACCTGCGATTAAATCCCAACACGAGTACTTGTGATGGCTGCAAGCGCTTCCCAAAACGAGAGGCCAGGCCCCGTCCAGCTGGTGCGATTTTAACCCTGGGGTCTCCGGAGCGCTTGCAGCCCTTTAAAGACGCGAGCTGCTCTGCGGAGGGGACTTTCGGCTGGGAGGTGACCCGGCAGCGAGACCCAGGACAGACACTGCTCCGTCCCTGGCAGCAACCACGTCTGCTCACCGCCGAATAAACAGCCTCGTGCGCAAGGGAAAATAGCATATGGGAAGGAGCCGCGGCAAGACGGGAGGTCTGGTGAGCAGCTCCGGAGCTGCTCTGCCACCGGCCTGAGAGAACGGCTCCATCAGCTGCAGCAGCAGACCTTCTGCTTCCCGAACGCGGGATTCATCACAGCCTCAACTACAGGCACTCCAGGCTCTCTCCGGCTTTAATTATTTAGCAATCCTAACTCTGGCCGTTTATTTTCAGGGACTATTACCGCATCCAACTATTTTAGGCTGAAAAAAAAATTGAAGCCTTTCCCTCATTCTGCTGGTGAAGTTTAATTCACTCTAATTATTTCATATTACTTAGACTATAATAGTTTCATAATTTCTAGTATATTAAGCACTTAATACGTTGTGTCATTTGAAGTCGCATATTAAATTCAGCAAAGTACATTTTAATGAGAGCTAAGTAGTGTGAAAATATTAATACAACGTAATAGTTCATTTTTGCACCCGCGTTGGCGAGCGCGGCTGCCCCATGCGGTCCGCCCGAGCGGGTGAGCGCGGGGGCTGCCCGGCCGCCCGAGCGCTGGCCGCGGCGGGGTCACCGGCGGGGTGGCAGCCCCGGCAAACCCGGGTGAAACTGGAGGTGGGAGCGCGGTGGTGCTTCTCCTCCCTCGGCAAAGCTGACTGCTGCCCCGGCTCTGCCTCTCCTCCGGCGACGGAGCGCGCGGTTCTGCCCTACAGCGCCGTCCAGCAAGGCCAGGCCGAGCTCTACCGGGGCCATCACGTCGTGTCCCCCACGAGGAGCTGGTGACAACACCAGGGAGCCACCGGGGAGAGACACGCGGCTGCTCCCTGCAAGCTCCCAAGGGGCAGAGCGATTTCGCCCCAATAAGCCGCCCGCCTCCCCCAGGTCTCAGCACCCCACCGGGACTCGGGCTGACCTGCACCCGTGGGAGATGCTCCAGGGACCCGGCTCCAGCGCTGCTGCTGCGGGTGACGCAGCGTGAACATCCCCTGCAGGTCACACGCCGCGGAAGGAGGCCTCTCCCCCAGCAACCCCCACGAGAGCTCTGCCAGGCTCCAGGCGATGAGAAAAGCCGCAGAGAGCCAGTCCTGGTGTCAGCCCTAGGGTTTTGTAACCTTCAGCCCGTGAGTCGGTGCAACAAGCCACATCCACCCACCCCAGCTCCGGCCCAGGTGACCCGGGTGCCTCCTCGCTCAGGTGGTGGGAGATCCCGGCCCCCGGCATCCAGCACAGCTGCTGCCAATGCCGCTCCCCCCGTCTTCCCCCCGCCCGGCCCTGCCAGCAGGAAAAGCCAGGCTGAGCACCACGGCGGCCCTGTCTGAAGGTCTGACAAAAATCACAGGTTTGGGTCATGGGCTGACAGAGCGACTCAGGCTGGCGGAGACCCCCGGAGGCCCCGAGCCCAGCGCCTGCTCGGAGCAGGGTCCTGCGCAAAACCAGGCCCAGCCAGGGCTCGCAGGAGGCACCGGGGACGGCGCCGGGGTTCAGCGGCGGCTGCACGTTACCTTCGGGTGGATGAGGCTCCCGCACCGGGGGGACGGGACGGGGGGGACGGGACCCCCCTCCCCTGTTCTCCACCCCCCGGGATGGCCTTAGCGCCAGGAGCTGTCGGCTCCTCCGGGGAGCGGCGAGAAGCCTCGGCTGCTGCCGGCCGCCCGCGCCGCGTTGCGGACTGCGCTGCGGCTCCCGGAGCTGCTCGACGGCCGGGCGCGCTCCCGAGGGGGCGGCCGGGGCCGGGGCTGGGCCGGGCCGGGCTGGACCGGGACCGGGACCGGGACCGCAGCG
>PTFA01000232.1:7069-50857 GCA_003342895.1 Casuarius casuarius
ATTTCCTTAGATTAGCAGGAGAGCAAAATATGTAATGGACACTGTTCTCATGCATGTTTGCCTACAGATGTCCCTTCAGCTGAAGCGCACGAAGGTTCAGAGCAGGATCCCATTTCTGAGCGTCATCAGGATCCCCTGGGTGAGTAGCCAGCATTGATTTCCCGGAAGGAATAGGCATTTTTACAGCACTTTAGAGTAGCAGGAGAGTAAAATATGGAGTGCAACTATATATATATAATAGAAAACAAGAAGGGACTGACCCGAGTTTCCCTGGGAGTGACACTGCATTTCACACTTTGCAGGCATTTGCGTCCAGTTCTGGGCACCCCAGGGCAGGGAAGACATGGGCATACAGGAGTGGGACTGGCAAAGGGCCCCTGTGGTGCTTAAGGGGTTGGAGCGTCTGACCTGTGAGGAGAGGCCGAGCGAGCTGGGCACGTTTAGCTTGGAGAAGAGAAGGCTCAGGGCAGATCTTACGCTTGTGTATAAATACCTGGTGGGAGGATGTAAAGAAGATGGAGCTAACAGCCCTGAAATGCAGAGTTTGCTCCCACAGCAGGGGTGAAATGTAGCCCAGCTGCAGAGCCTGGTCCCTGGCCTACTGCCAGCRTTGGTGGTTATTTATTCCTATCTCTATTGGATTCAAGAGCTATTTGTGCTTTCTCATCCGACTGTCCGGTATTTTCATTTAAAAGGATACCACCAAAAGCAGCATCCTGCGCACAATTAATACTTTGTCTTTTAAAATTATTTTTTAAACTTGACTGCATAAAGAGAAATGATCATTTGCGTTCTGGAAGGCCTTTCTGCCCAGGTCAGTCTGCTGCCGCTTGTCAGTTAGATTTGTGCCACCTGATGTCTCCCTGAACAGTCTTTGCCCAGGGGAGTATGGCACAGAGGTGTGCCTGCTACTGCGAGGCCTCATGCCCAGTTCCCTGCAGTCAACTCCAGCAGCAAATGGATCCTGACTGTCAACAAAGTAGCTATGAAGGAGCTAAACCATCTGTCTGCAAAGGAGGAGGAAGAAGATCTAGGGCAATCTACGCTTTCTGCTTCCCCTGCACCCCTCTGAGGAGGGCTCTACCCTCTGTTTCTCTGGGTATTTTAAAGAAGAGGGAAATCTCTTCCCCCGTTGCCTGCGAACAGCCTCTCCCTCTCTCTACCAGTGGAAGGGGCAGGGGGAGAAAGGTCCTGCAGGTTAGAGTCTTGCCAGGTCCCTTGGCTGAGGGTTGGTGTTTGCTCTCTGCTGGATGCGTTGGGCAGAGCAGGAGCTCCTGCTGGCTCAGGCCAGTCCCGAAGACTTTTTCTTAAGGAGGCATGCAGCAGGAAACGGTGGGTTTACCCTTCAGTGCTGCTACTAATTCACCAAAGATGTCAGCATACAGCCCAAGAGCCAGGGAAATGAAATCTTTGTGCGGTGTGGTGGCTTGTTTCTATCCCCCAGAGGCACCAGTTCCTAGAGGAGAATGTTCCTATCCTTCTGCATCCTCTGTGACTGAGACATGCCAAGACTTTGCTTTTCTCTGATTAGGGACAACTCCTTCGAAACGGGAAGAGAAGGTCCCTGACATCATAATCCCAGCGGATAAAACTGATGAAGGTAAATGCAAAGTAGTTTTACTCATTTTTTTGTAAAGCTGCCCTTTATGACCTTTCTCAGGTTAATAGTGAGCACAAGTCTTCCTGCCCATCTCTAAGCAATGCATCATCGTCTAGTGAGAGTCTTACCTATACAACAGGGGCATCATTTTGGCTTTGTATTTGTTGACTTAGGAAGCTGCAACTCTTCTCCAGCTATTTGGAAACTCGGTTTATGCCTTTCAGCTGTTTTTTCTGCAGCTGAAATGTATTGTGTGTGTTCAGCTGAAAGCGAGCAAACATTTTCCAATAGCTGTGGCAGTTTGTTTGCCTAGACCTCGACTACAGAATTACCAGGGCAGGTTTGGTTGTTGTTGTTGTCAAGCTGCTTAGAATACGAGGAAAACCTGCAGTGAATTGAGACGTGAGAGTTCAGAACGAGCCACTGTACATAACCTCTGAGCTGTTCGATACATTTAATTTTGAAACCTAGCTTTGTAACCTTGGTTTCAGAAGTCATCAGACAGACCTTTAGAAACAACTTTCCAGATTGTACGGGGAACGTAGAATGGGCTGTTAGATCATCAGTAATGCAGACTCTCCCCATCTAATGTATGGAATTGTGTAATTTCCTCCAGATGTGGACGATAAGAAAACAGATGGAAATTATAACAACACACAGAAGACCTACGTTATAGCACTGTCTGTGACAGTCACTGGTTTTGTACTAATTGTGATATACATCCTGGCTTTCCACTGGAGAATCAGAAAACAGTGAGTTGCTGTTTTCCCACATCCCCCAGTTATTTATTAGATGCCCCCTAATAGCAATGAAGTCTTTATAGTTTTCCGGGGTGCCAAGCTAGTTGTTCTTGGCAGTCCTTTGAGATTTCTGCTGTAAGATTTCTTTAACTGGCTGCGCAGTTCATGCCAGTGAATATTCTGTTTTATTTTATAATATTTCAATAATATATCAATAATAATAATATCAATAATATATCAATATAATATTTTATTGTTGCAGAGAACCACTCCTACGTGCCACAGACCCGTGYATAAAACAGCATACCAAACTTCAGCCAAATCAAGAAGGCATTAGGAAAAAAAAGGCAAAAAGATGGGGCTGCCATAAATGCAAAGAACATCATCCACAGTCCAGTCACACAGAAAGTTCAAGGACTATTTCTGAGTGACAGTCCGTGTGCCCATCTGTGCGCCTTGCCGGTCAGCTGTTGCAGCTGGAGCAGTACTCCTTTGCACCGCTCCTCCCTCGGCCGCCACGCATGCTGTGCCCAAGCTCTGATTTCCTACCTGCCTCGGAAGTGCAGGCATACCTCGGAGATACGGCTGGTGCGGTTCCAGACCACCACAATGAAGTGAGTATCATAACAAAACGAGAAACACAAATTTTTTAGTTTCCCAGTGCATATAAAGGTTATGTTTACACTATACTGTAGTCTATTAAGTGTGCAATAGCATTATGTCTAAAAGAACAACGTACGTACCTTAATCAAAAATACTTTATTGCTAAAAAATGCTAACCATCATCTGAGCCTTCAGCGAGTCGCAGTCTTTTTGCTGATGGAGAGTCTTGCCTCAGTGTTGATGGCTGCTGACTGGTCAGGGTGGTGGTTGCTGAAGACGGGGGTGGCTGTGGCAATTTCTGAAACTAAGACAACAATGAAGTTTGCTGCATCGATTGACTCTTCCTTTCACAAGGGATTTTTCTGTGGCATGTGATGCTGTTTGATAGCATTTTACCCACAATAGAACAACTTTCAAAATTGGAAGTCAGTCCTCTCAAACCCTGCTGCTGCTTTATCAACTAAGTTTATGCAATATTCTAAATCCTTTGTTGTCATTTCAACAGTGTTCACAGCATCTTCACCAGGAGCAGATTCCATCTCAAGAAACCACTTTCTTTGCTCATCCGTAAGTTAAAGTTTTATCATGAGATTGCAGCAATTCAGTTGCATCTTCGGGCTCCACTTCTAACTCGTTCTCTTGCTGTTTCCACCACATCTGCAGTTACTTTCTCCGCTGAAGTCTTGAACCCCTCGAAGTCATCCATGAGGGTTGGAATCAACTTCTTCCAAACTCCTGTTGAAGTTGGTATTTTGGCCTCCTCCCATGAGGCACGAATATTCTTAATGGCATCTAGAATGGTGAATCCTTTCCAGAAGGTTTTCAATTTACTTTGCCCAGATGCATCAGAGGAATCACTAGCTATGGCAGCTATAGACTTACAAAACATTAATAAGACTTGAAAGTCAAAATTACTCTTTGAGCAATAGGCTGCAGAATGGATGTTGTGTTAGCAGGCATGAAAACAACATTAATCTCATTGTACATCTCCATCAGATCTCTTGGGTGACCTATCTATTCCACAAGTACAAGTTTAGAAAAATAAAACATAATTCCCTCTCAAATGCTTTCAGGTTTTTTTAATTTTTTGTAATGGAAAGAATTTTTGGATGGGGTGAGAAAGGGAGAAGCATGAGTGTTTAAAAATGCAGCAGCACAGAGACTCCTTTGGTCCTTCCCCTGAAGAAGATGTTATGTGATCCCATGTGTTGCTAGAAACCCCACATGCTGGAGACACAGCATAAATGTCAGACCTAGTGGACAAGATCCAGTTGTAGTTTCTGTTCCGTTAGTTCCTTACAGCCACTGGTGCTTCCCAGTCCCACCCGGAGCAGGACCTGTCTTTGCTGCTGCTCCATACAGCTCCCAGTGCCTGGGAGCCCAGCGGGGCAGGTCCTGGCTCACCGGGTGGTTATGCTGATAATGCCTTGCTCTTCTGCACATGACTATTTAGATTGGGAAAAGGAGGATTGGGGCCTGGGAAAGAGGAAGGTAAACCTCCCGGCTGGAGGAGGAGCTGGAAAACGCAGGAGATGGGGAGACAAATGCTGGGGGATGCTCAGGGCCCGAGACCAGTACCTCTGAGCAGTTGCACAGCAGGATGTGGACACGGCTCTCTGGAGGATCCATGGTGCAGAGGAGCAGCAAGAAGCAAGGAGCAGCAGAAGGAAGCCATTACCCAACACCGACCTCCTGTGCCGCCCGGCGCCACACCAAAGGGATTGGGAGGGACTGTGGGTGACACGGGGAAAACGAGGGGAGTTGAGCCCAGGAAGCGGCGAGGAGAAGTGTTGGACTGATGCTGAGCCTGGAGAAAGGGGAGGAAGGGTGTTTCCCTAAGTGCTCATTCAACTGTCTATATCTTCTTTATTTCTCGATAGCCAAATCAGTAATTGAAATTTATGTTAATTGTCAATAAATGAAATGAAGTGACATCCCCTCGGTCAAGACTATTTTGCCTGCAACAAGCATTCAAACATTTCGAGAGCAGCCCRTGAGCCTCTGCACGGGCAGTGCTGAAGTCTGCTCACAGGCGATGCTGAGCTTAACTGCACCCCCGTGAGCAGGTTTCTGTGCTCGCCCGGGGCTGACGGCAGGAGGATGTTCGACAGCCGCGTTTGGGGAGGAAAAGGGTGCAGTGAAGTCACGGACATAACAGACTGCAGCAGAGGATCTGACAGTTTCCCGACACAAGCCTCCAAGCAGCCCCTCGCAGCCTCTGCACAGGCAGCAAGTCGCACGGTTTGGAGGCCCTGCAGAGTTTTCTCGCTCAGGGAAAGCAACTGAATCTAGCTCGTTTTGTTTGCTGAAGCCAAAATGTCAAGCCAAGTGTTTGAAAACTAACACGGCCCCCTAAAAAAAGGGCTGCTTTTCCTGCGTCCCCCGCGATGGGTTCCCAGGTGAGGATTGCACAAGCGGTGCAAGTGGTAGCACTTCTGAGCCCCTCTCCACCGCCCTCACGGCATTTAACGCCGGGGCCAAGCGATCCTGGCAGCACGACCCYGCCTCCGACTGTACTGCAGCTGGGAAGTACATTCGGGTCCGTTCTATGACAAGATGCCACCCTGCGGGGCTGACCTGCCCTCTGATCACGCAGCCGGGCTGAGGAACCCCAACTGCTGCCGAGGGGCTGTTTGCCCTCCCTCCCAGCAGCACCCGTGCTCATCTCACCCCACAGGGRCTGCTCCAGGCAGCTAAAGCACCACAAAGTCATTTCCTCGATTTGCAGTTTTTCCTGGGTTTGGGGACACCTAGGCCACTGTGAGCTCCAGCCAGCCCCAGAGCCAGGGGAAGGGAAGCAGGGGAGCACAAGGGAATGGGACCAGTCCCACGGGCAGCAGCCAGGCAGGAGCTTGGCCCCGCCGTGCTGCAAAACCAGCCCTCGGCACTCCCAYGTGTGCAAGGTGCACTTCTCAAACTCTTAGGAGACCAAAACGTTTCTAACACAACCATGGAGCTGGGATGGGGCTGTGCTTAAAAAAAGAGCCCAGGAAGGAAAACAGCTCCTGCTTCCTCCCCAGGGGCTCCCTGGGTACCAGCGCTCACCCAGGACCCATCGAGCTGGGGAGATCAGCACCATCCCCAGCTCAGCAGCTCCCAGGTGCAGGGTTGTGCAGGACACGAGGTCTCTGCCCCAGGGTGCCGGATCCAGCCCGGGGCAGGGGTCCTGCCCCCATGCCCCTCTGGAGGAACAGACTCAGCAAGCCCTGCTGGGGCTCTGCACCCCACATCACCCTCGGCACAAGCTGCAGAGCACTGTGTCCCAGGAGCCTGGATCAGCCTCTCCTGACCCAAACCAGYTTGCAGCTCTCATGTGCTGCAGCCTCGGCTGTAGCGCTCCGGCAGAGCTCGGACCAAGGCCAGGACCCCAGCCTGCAGCGGAGGCCAGGGCAGGCCAGGCTGGTCTGGTGCAGCCCCCTGTCCTCCCCTCAGAGGGGCTGCAAAGACCCTCTTGGCTCAAACCTCGCCATCCCGCTCGCCTCCTTGCTTGGCCCACACTAAGGCAGCTCCTGGGCGCAGAGAAGAGAAACCTGCCCTCAAATCACAGCAAGCCTCGGTTTTGTCCACCTTCAACTCAAGCCTAAAGCCCTTCCCAGGGGAAGACCAGGAAAGCCGCTCACCGTGCCCAGGGAACCCAGCAGTGGGGCACCCCAGCAGGGAGACAGCCCCAGCCCTTGGGGCCATCCCCTCTTCTCCAGTAACAACACAACAACCCAAAGCTTGTCTCACTTTTATTTACATAATTGCACGGCCCGTTTCCTCGTGACACTGGAACGCGGCGGGTCAGAGACGCTGATTTCCCACATCCACCAGAGCTGAGCATCTCCGCTGGGGAGGAGGAGAAGGCTCAAAGAGTCGTTATCAGCTGTTGCAGGGGCACAGGCAACAACTCCAACTATTGGCAACTATGATAAAGACAACGAAGCAGAGAGCAAAGCCAGGCCTGCAGCAGCACAAGGCCAGGCCCCATCCGCCCCAGCCAGGGACTTCTGGCTTTCACAGTTGCATATTTGGATCAACATCAGGTTTCCCAGCGGAAACACTGGCTCCATTAACTCATTACTATGGGAAGGCAGTGTGGGAATGCACATCCTCAGATACCTGCCAGAAGACCAAGCTCCTAGGAGGCAGCCAGGGCTGGGAAGGTTAAACTAGACCCCAACATTTTTGTTGCAGTGGAAATATCCTGGYGTCATGAGTGGTGTTGGGGAAGGGCTGAACCAGGGGGGACCAAGCACCGGGCACAGAGCGGCAATGCAGCGCTCACTGCCAAGAGAGGGGGTCTGGGGAGGGAGGCAGCACCCACGGARGAGCTGCGGGGCCTGGGAGCAGGGCTGAGCCCCTCCGGCAGCACAGCCGGGGAGCAGAGGGGCCACCCGTGTCCCCAGCACGCAGGCAAACCTTTGCAGGCGGGGGAGCAGCCGGCTGGAACTGTTAGGAGCAGGAACAGCTACGCTGCAAAAGCTGATTTGAAATGAGTGCTCGTAGGATCTTACTGCTGTGCAGAGACCCCRATTGCAGCTGAAGAGGCCTCGTTTTACTGGAAGCCTCCAGGAGCACTAGGGGCCAAGTCATCCCAAATTACACAGAAAAAGAAGGAAAGGAAAGAAAGGAAGGTGCCCACAGGTAAGTGGTGAAAGGGAGGAGACCAGACCTTTCCAGAGGCCTGGTGGAGAGAGGGGAGCAGCTGTGGCAGAAAACGTTTGTCCCTGTGATCAAACACGTGACCTGACCCTTGTGCTCAGAGCGGAGAACAAACTGGACCAGCACTTGCCAGCCCAAGACAGAGGCTGCTGCAAAACGTGCTGGGATATCACCGAGTCACGCAAATAAGCCTGGGACATAAGATAAGGGAGGAAAGCGGACACAGGCCCCGGGGTTGGGGCAGTCCTGCTGGGGAAGCAGGACCCTGGCCGTTGCTGCTCATGCCCACCGGGGGCTTCCAGTGTAGGGTCAGGCAGAAAATAAAAATCAGGGAATAGGGAATATCTAAGGAAAAGCATCCAGGTTGGCAGCTAGAGAGGAGCAGGAATGGCACGTGGTGCTACCTGCGTTCAGCAAAGGGAGCGGAGGAACGTGGTGCACAGCCGTCGCCCACCATGAGGATGGGCACCGCTGGAGCCCGCCTTCTCTCTGCTGTCGACCCTCACCGGTGCGGGGTCCAAGCCGAGGCTCATGCCAAGCAGCAGCACGTAACCCCGGAGCACTCAGCCGGGCAGCGCCAACGCCGGCGTCCTTACAGCCCGCTCCGCTAGCGGGGCTCTGGAGAGCACAGCACCAAGCGCAGGCATCGCCTGGCACAGCGGGGAAGCGGCGGAGAGGCAGGGACAAAAGCCAAAGTCAGGAAGAGGGAGAGACTCTACGCCAGGTGCTAAAGAGCTCTGGCAGATCAGCCCCTCCAAGACAGCGGGGTTTCTTAGCTGGGGGGATGCAGATGGACGGAGGAGGAAGAGGAGCACTGGCCCTGTAGGAGAAGGGACCCAGAGCCTGTTCCCCTCCAGGAACTAGTGAATTTGGGGCATTTCTCTAGTGGACACTGATAACAGGCAGGCAGCGATCTCAGGGATGAACTAAACCATAGCAGCTCCTCTAGCTTTTGCCAAGGAATGTGCAAGAAAAACGCAGAGAGGCAGCTGAGGCTGCCTGCGTCCTGCCGAGCGACTGCAGAGTGCGGCCTGCCCTAGTAAGGTACGCGTGTAACTGAGGAACGAGAGGTCCAGCCTCAAGACAGCAAAAGGATATCAGCAAACAGACTCCAACTCTCACCTCTTGGGGTCAGAAAAGGTCCTTTCCAAGCATTTTAACAGCAAAAGGCAATGGTGAGGTTAGCTAGTACAAGCCGTCGCTTCCCACCCATGGATCCTCCATCTACCTTCGCTAGGAGGACGTTCATACAAGAGCTGAGCGCATCTGCGTCCTGGGGATGAGCGGGATCTGGGAAGAAAGTTTTGTGAGATCACATCTGCACAGTAAAAGATTCTCATTCGAAACTTTTGAAATTCTCAAAATTACAGTATTTTACAATACAAAATGTCTCCATTCAGTATTATGTCATTTTACTCCTTCTGGGATTATAATAATTATTAAAAACACACAACTTCCTAGAAAGGACAGAAACACCACAAAAGAGACCAAAGAGCAATGGGAAAGGCTGCTGCAATATTATCAAAACCCATTTAGTGCAAAGGAGAAGGGGACTTTCAAGAACGGTCAATGAAAAGTGTTCTTTAAATGCTCACTTGGAGAAAAGGCATAGATTTAACCTCTGAATGAGATCAGGCTGCCAGCTTCTATACTGAAGCTTAGAACATCAACACAAAAGGACTGAAACACAATATGCATGGCCATTAAAAAATAATATTATATATAGATATACATATATAGAGGGAGAGATTTTCCACATATGGTATTTAGTTATAGGAAAGTGTCCCTGCAGACAGGCACATTCGCCATCTGGCTCTTTTGGGCCATTTCACACGACAGACTTTGATCATCTGTCTGTTTGCTGTAGCATGAAGTACGTGCTAACTGCAAAGTCCCCTTGGGTGGGATGATTGTTTCCTAGTGCCTCCACAGCTACTGCGTTGCCGGCACACACATGGAGACCTGAACCTCTTTTCTGTTGCCAGCCCCCGAGGGCTGCCCCTGCTCCGGCTGTAGATGCAGCCTCGCGGCGCGGCAGGCAGTGGCCGAGGGACGGCTCAGACGGTGGTTTCATCCGCGGTCTTCTTCATGAGCTTGGCGGAGAGCAAGGAGTGGGGCACGGGGTGAGGGCTCCGCGAGGCCGGGATCATCAAGCGGACTTTCTGGTTGGTCCTTCGCCACTCCGAGTACAGCTGGCAATGGTAGCGGAACGAAACCTGGTGGGCAACAACGCATCAGCTTGGTTACCGCACTCCCGGCGGAAATGCTGGAGGGGCTGGCGAGGCACCAGCCACCCTATCCACCCCATTCACGCTTTCCAGTTATTCCACCACCACCCCTAAGCAAACGAGGCAGCATTAACCCCTGAACAGTTTGAGGTGCACCATGTCCCAAGCCTTTGATGACAAATCCATCTCCTGGTGACACCGGACCGAGACAGCCAAAGGGGCTTCCTGGGCAGCATCAGGACAGAGGGCCAGAGTTTGCTCAGCTGGATTTGGGAAACAAGCCACGGAGACATGGCAGGGAGGAACCACGACTGGCTCCTTCATCCTGGGCACGGGCTGAAGCAAGCACCAGGGCTGGACTAAACCAGGGGTTCTCAATGGGATCGGCCTAGAAGTGGCTGAATCCAACCAAACTCCTCCAGCCTCACAGATCCTGGTGGATCTTATGCACCCTCTGCAGAAACCTTCTCTCCTTGGTCTGCAACAGCAGGACTTTGGTTGGTCTCTCAGCATCACCTCTTCCGACAACGCTCTTGCTCGGGAGATGGCCGTTTCCGCACACAGCCCACGAGAGGGAGACAGGAGGGGCTTCCAAGGCTGCACAGGACCTGCGACAGCCTGGCCCTGCAGTTTCCGAGCAGCCCTGCAAGAGGGAGCTTCGAGCCTGGCTTCCCCAGCTGTCTGACTCCTTGCTCTGCCCTGTTGCAATCATTACCACCACTGCAGATTTTCTCCCAGCTCCTGCTGCTTCCTCAGCTTTGAAATTACACTTTTCTAGAGATTTTTGAGGAATAAAAGGAGCATACATTTTCCTTGCACTTTTTTTTTCCCCTCAAAATTGTGAGGAAGAAAATTAAATACTTAATCCAGTCACAGCCACTCATCAAAACCAAAGTT
Organism: Casuarius casuarius; assembly: GCA_003342895.1. NCBI lineage: Eukaryota > Metazoa > Chordata > Aves > Casuariiformes > Casuariidae > Casuarius > Casuarius casuarius. The sequence continues at coordinate 17,782 of PTFA01000232.1, forward strand.
TCTTGTTTTGTAGAAGTAAACATCAAGTGTCATTTAGCTGGTATATCTGACAAATAAAAAGTCAGTACTGCTAACGCTGTTGGACAGCACTCATCTCTGCTACCAGGGATGGAGCCGGGCCACACGTGGGGTAATTCAGCCTATTCACATGTGCGCTCCCATCTTTTCCTAACACAGAGATACAACTGTGGAAATAACGTTATTTACTTATAAACGAGAAGCAGATGCATCTTGTAGCGTTGCTGTAGCGTTCAGAGACAGCGTGCGAACGCAGAGCTAACAACGCGAAACTCGAGGAAAGCTCCTGCTCCACGGGAAGGAGCAGCAGCCCCGACCGCAGCGTCTCCTGCAAACCTCCCACTGGGGTTCTGCCCACAGCACCACCGCGGAGCCGCGTAACAGCCCTCCGCGCGGCACAGCGGGATTGCAACTGCCTGTTACAGTAAGTCTGAGTAACGGGGCACCAGACCAGTCCCAGGACCGAGAAGACGGAAGCGCTTCCTCTTACCGTTTCCAATTTTAGCTCGGCTTTCTACAGAAATGAAGCTTATGCAACCATGCGTCAGAGCAAGCTCATGCAGTGCTGGGGTTCACCCCCGACGGCTCCCCAGTGCAACGCAGTCGATGCCCGTTTTGATAGCAGCAGAGATCACACGCGCTCGGTGCACTGGCCGCTTCCTATGCGCCTGCCCCACCGAAGGGGCGGCTGCAGCACCAGCTCACCCCTCAGAGCCCACGTGGGAGAGCTGCGAGGAACGTCCAAGCCCCAGGGAAAGCTCAGTTTCTCCGAGATCAGAGTGCGAGGTGGCAGGGAACTGGGCTGCGACCGGGCTGCCCACAGCATGGCCAGCTTTTCTGGGCCCCCCTCCTCCTCCTCCCCTGGCCACTGTGTCTCTTCCCTTCCCAGGATGGTGCTTCCCAGCAAGCAGCCAGAGAAGGGTACCAAGAGGGTGTGAGCACATGCAGGGCTTACAAGGAGAGTTGAAATGAAAATCCAAACCCATGCAGAGCATGAAAGAACTGGATGGGAAMCAGAAGAAAGTCCCCGGCCTGGGAGCCTGCGGAGAGAACAGGAGCAGCTCGGCTGGGGGAGCCCGGAGGGGCTCCGGGAGCAGCAGGGCAGGGAGCTGCTCCCCAGCCCAGCTGCTCCTCTGGGCTCTCGGCTGGGAGAGCTCCTGGATGTGCTACACAGCAAATTCTGCTTTCCTGCTCCTGTGGCCCGGCTCCAAGCTACAGGCTCCTGGCTGCCTAACTCAGCATGTCCAAAAGGATGCAAAGCAGGACATCTGTGGGAAACCCTTTCCCAGCGCAGATCAGTTAAACATCCAGACAGAATCAAGTGCCAATTCCCACTAATCCCTGGTTCCTCTAACCCCCACGACACAGCAGTAAAACAGCAGCGGCGGACCAGGGCAGCCTGGCTGCCCAACCTTGGCTCAGAGCTCAGCCCAAGAGCCCAGTACGAGGGAGGAGTCAGAGCTCTGCCCAGGCTGGGGCACTCCTCACACACCCCCTTGTGTGCTACTGACATTTAAAAAATATGTTTGAAGGTATTTGTTTAGCTATGGGCCACAGAGAGCCCAGACAACCAGTTGACAGGCTGGCACCCCCTTCCTCCTTGCTATCGCTCCTCCGGGTACGGCCCAGCTGCACTGGGCGGCACAAAGTGAGGGGACACGACAGCAGGTTTCTTATGGGTCAAATGTTTTCTAGATTTTTTTCCTAAACCACCCGGGTACCAAGTCTGTGCTTCTTCTCTTACTTTAAAATAGGAACAGGCAAAACAGCTGGATTGCTGCCTGTCCCCAGCACCAGGGCTTTCCACCCAGCCTCAGCCATGCTCGGGCCCGTCTGCGGCTTAGATACGTTACAAGCCGGGGAACACAGCTCCCATGTCAGTCTGGAAAGCAGATGATCAGGAAGTGGTTTCTCATTCTCAGGCACAGCCAGCAGCTCATTTTCAAGCAACAGCTTTAGCAGCTCCCGTTTAAAGATAATTAAATGGACATCCAAGGAAAAGAGCCAGAGCTTTGCTCAGGAGGGGAGTCAGAGAAGCAGCTCGCTGCACCGAAGCGGTGTGAGCCAGTACTCTGACTTCCCTTTTTAATAGGACAAGGCCCTGGGCAGCAGAGAGCGACGCTCTCTCTTGCACACTCACCAGTGTCCAAAGGACGTAGATTGTAAAAAGTGCTATAGTTAGTGCTATGAGTCCAATGGCCTCCAGCCGGCTGTTGAACTGCAAATGATCCTGGGCTCCCCGAAGACACAGCCAGCCTGAGATCGCCGCCAGGGGAGTAATGAACAGGAAACACACCATGTCGCAGAAAAGGGTCCTCTTCTCATTGCGGGGACCAGGATCCTTCAGCCACTGCAGGGAGGAAAGGAGAAAGGGCATTAGTCAGCGCTGTGCCGGCAAAGCAGGACTGCTGCCCCAGGAAGCTCTCACGTGCTCTCTGTAATGTACCCGGTGGATGCACTTAACTCGCATAAACCTTCATCAAAATAAGGCTAGAAAGCTCCAAGTGTATTTTTAACACCAAACAAGGGAAAGAAGAGACAACCGAAGAACGTGTGTGGTGGAAGGCACCAGTAAATACAGGAGCAGCTTGAGCTCTTCCCTAGGGGACCAAAGCCCAGCATGAGCTAACAGACAGAAGGAGCTTGGTTTAGTGAAGTTTGGTCTAGTAAAGCTCTGACAGGTCTTGGAAAGGTCTTGGACTGAGCTTCAACAGAAACACATCCATGTCTCGACAGCTAGGGTATGGACTTCAGGAAACCGGGGGCTCCAGGGTCCGTGGCCAGGCCAAGCCACCAGGCCAGCTGCCCCCAATCCAACACCGGTTCCTTTTGGAGAACCCCAGCATTTTAGGCTTCCACTCCTTATTTAAATCAAAACTGAATCTGAAACATCCAGATTCACCTGTGAGACTGTGCAAGGAGACAGCAGAAGCAGACTGAGTGCTCTCGAGGGTCCTGCACTGCCCTCCAGGCCCGCGGGAGCTGATGCAGGGCTGCTCCTCAGGGAGCCCAGCACCCACTCGATGCCACCAGTGGGAAACGCAAACACCCACATGCTCAGTATTTTCACTGAGTTGATGACAGAGAGGAAAAAAAAAAGCATATCACTTTAGCAACTAAGAAATGAAGACTGGAGAAGAAAAACCAGAAAAACAAAAAGAAGGTGAATAACTAACAACAGGCTTTGTACCTGAGCAGGCAAAGCGGGACGGCAGCCAAGGGGCTGTGGAGTCCAGCCCAGGCAGAGGAAGGTAACACAAACCCACTTTCTTTTGCAGAACAGCCTGTGCCCAAATCTGCATCTTCAGACACAAAAGATCCCAGCTCCCAGGGAAAGGCCTCAACCATTTCTAAGGAAAAAGCAGCATGACTGTCAGGCCAGGAGGGACATGCAGCTTGGCTTGCTGGGCAGAATATCGCCTATTGCTTTCTCCCAGATCTCAGCGGACTACAGGTGACCATGAAGGGACAAGCCATGATCACACAGGACACAGCTGTTGAAACCGTCCTGTCTGCAAAACCCCAAGGACCTTTCCATTGCTGGTGGCCATCCACAGACCACAACGTTGCAGGCCTGCAGGGCAGAAGAGCCCTGCCAGCAACACAACAGAGCTGATTCTGGTGTGTCCCCCCTCATTTTCAGGCTTGCTTGCTTTCCTCCCACGCGTTAAGTGATCCATCACGGTGGAGGTTACTGCACCTTTGCTCTGCGTTACCACGAAGCTTTGCAAGTGCTTCTTCCTTGCAGCACTCACAAATTAGCAGGTTGCAGAACAAATGTGGCTCTGTTGCAGACAGGTTTCCCTTCCCCTCGACAGGCAACAGACAGAAAACCTCTAAACATCCGCTTCTTTTAGGACTTCTTGCCTGCTTCCAACATCGGTTCATTTTTACTTTAGGCACTTAACTTTGACAACAGTGATTGTTCTGCTTTTCCTGGGATTATGCTGTTTTCAACCTTTCCTTTCTTTCTGTAGGAAAACAAGCAGCTCTGGTTCCTACCAGTTCCACAGAGTTACTACAGTGCACTTTTACTGGGAGTTTTATACACTGGGCTGCTGGATCCTCCCCTGTCTCAGGCACCAGGGCTTCTGGGCTTGTTTAGGATCTTTTACTCAAACAAAAATTGGAGAACACATCCAAGAGGCACAGTCCCAGCAGGGAAGGGAACGATCGCAGGAGAACCCGGGCCAGGCAGGCATGTCCACCAGGGCACACAGCTGCACTGAGGACCCCTTCCCAGTGGGACCACTGGGGACAACACAACCGCACAGCCTAATCTACAGAGCTGTTCCAGCCCGGGGCACCCAGAGGTCTCGGGGTGCCACTTCCAGCGAGGGCTTCTTCAGCAGCGGGCTCCTTAGCCATGCGCTGCTGCAGATGCTGCACAGGCTGCAGATACATCCCCGGTCGAGCATCCCACTGACAGCTGGGAAACATCTGGAACGAGCGCAGCACCAGCGCACTGCCCATGCCTTCTTCCAACCCCTCCTTGAACATCAGTGCTACAAGGCGTCCTCAGCTGTGAGCCCCCCCACAGGGTGACCAGTCCCACCACTGGGGCTGCAGCTCTGATTTCAGCCAGAGCATTTGCTGCACTGGATCCCTCTCTTCCACGTCTGGGAATTAATTTGGGGTTGCCTGCTTTCAAATAGGCAGCGTTAAAAGAGACAGCTGGCAACTCTGAGCACAAAGTCCCTTCCCTACATGAGAAATCACAGTGCAAAAAGAAAGCGATACAGAAGTGCTGGTGGCAGACGCGCGAGAAGTTAAGGGGACAGCACCAGCCAAGACAGAGCACCAGCAACCCGAGCCCGTGGCTGGCCAGAAAGACAAGCAGAAAAAGTTGGCCTGGAGGGAAGCCTGGAAGGATGTATGCGATTCTGCGCAGATTTAACGAAGGGGAGAGTCTAGCGTCAGGGACGTACAGCGAGACACAGCAGAGGGGTGAAGACAGGCTGTGAAGTACAGGCAAACAGCTCATGTGAGCTGGGAAAAAGAAGGAGGAGACGGTGAATATGGGTGAGGAACAGCAACGTGGCTGCAGCATCAGATCCGTGACAGCGCCGTGCTCTCCGGACACCTGCGGTGGGATGCTGAGCTGGACAAGGCCGGAGGAGAGGACACTGCAACAACAGATAAGAGTCAGGCCAGAATTTCAGCTGGGAGGGCTGGCAGGTGAGGCTGTATTTTAGAGATGTGACCTGACACATCTGAGAGACCCAGACGGAGCATGAACGAGCGAAGCTAGAGAGCAAGCTACAAGCTGGAGAGCACAGAGATCCGGGGCCCGAGCAGCGTTTCCACAATAAAAAACGGCAAGTAAAAAGCATTTTTAAAGCCATTCTGAGCACGACTTGATGGTCAGACAGCCACAAGGAAATTTCAGAGCAGCCATAGCCATGGTTTGGACAAGAGGAGCCGGGACTGGGGCTGGCAGACCTGCAAGTCACCCTCTGCGCGGCTTTGAGGATGAGATTAGTGGGCGATGAGCTGCGCAGGGAAGATAAGGACCACACGCACAGGCCTGAGCAACCCCAAGAGGAAGCGAGGGTGGACAGCGGCTCATCTGCACAGCAAAAGCTGCTCCTGCAAACAGCATGTCGGCAGCCCTCTCGCTCACCCCCCTCCCTGCACAGGCCTGGTTTTCCCTACTCCAAACAGCAAAGGGCTTCCACCAGCCCGTCCTGGCTGTACAGCACTCGTGTGGATGCTAAACTATCTAGACCTGGACCAATAACCCTCTAGCAGCAACCCCAGAGCATCCCATCCCTGTAAACAAGGGCAGTTTAGGTCACTTTTGGCCCTCGTATAATAAACTTAAGGACTGAGGGCAGCTAGATATTTTACTCCATCTTACTCTATTTACATGCCTTGTGACCTTTGAAACTCCCCCTTCCTCCCCAAGACAGGAGCCAAGCATGTAAAGGCAGGAAGCAAATTAATTTCCTTTTGAAGTAGTTGATTCACTTTGCCAACATGCACTGACACAGTAAAAAGAGAACACAATAAGCCACCCTAAGGGCACAGGGCTTTTGGCACAGCGGCAGATGAATGCACACGGGACTTAAAATAAACCTTGCGAACAATCCAAAAGCGGTCAGTCAGATTAAACAATTTTTGCAGGCAAAACTGTCAAGTAAACATGGGAAAGCAACAAAAGCACAGCTTGGTCTTCTTCCAGGCCGAGTCCAAAAACAATTGCTCCCATGCTGCAACCGAGTACGAGTCCAAAGAGCGGCAGAGCTGGCTGCTCTCTGCCCCGCTCTGGCTATGAGCTGGCCCCGGACCACCCCGCGGGGAACAAGCTCTCGCTGCTTTTGCGACAAGAAGTTGTTCCAGGCACAGAAAATTTCTTTGTCCTCCAGCACAATGCTGGGGCTTTTCCAGATGTTCGTGCTCACTCGGATCAGCAGGGCTGTGGAAGGGAGCCGCTTCTCCGACCCTCCTGCACCGCTGCTGCGAAACGCCTGTGCCGTTGGCCACAGCATCACACGCCACCCCGAATGGGTCCCTTGGGTGGGCTCACGGCAGCCCGTGATGGGTGCTGCACCCCCGTAGAGCATCTGGGAAGGATGCTACACGCTAGTGCCAGGCGGGGAGCAGCCCCACGCCTTGCTGGCATATTCCTGAGATTACAGAGAAAACTTTCAAGCGTTTTGCTCTCCTCTCTAGGCCACCAGTCCTTTAAAGCTCAAGGGCTGTCTGTATTGCTGGGCCTCAGCTGGGCGTCCCTTGCACCGCATGTAAAGCAGACCTCGAAGAGGGGGAAGCACTGAAGGAAGGTGAGTCCTGATGTTTGGGGGAAGGATGAAGGAAAGGCGAGTTTCTGATCTTTGGGCACTCCGGTGCCCAAGGAACCAGGGTGAGCTCCCGGTGATGGAAGGCAGGAGGGGGAAAGGGCACTGGGATATCATCAGCTCCCCAGCGAGCAAACAGCAGCGCTCAAAGTATAACGGAGCAAAGTCTCCCTGAGGGCCATCCCGGCACGTGCTCCTCTGCAGAGCCGTGCGCCGGAGAGCTGGGCCGCATCCTGCCCCTTGAGCCCGGTAAGGCCTCGGGGGACGACAGGCCATGGAGCGTTGGGGGACTGTCCCAGCAGTGCTCAGCACCTTGCAGTCATTCGGGGCGGGGGGGGGTTATAAAGGAGTGCTTCAGCATGAGTTTTTATTGATTTTTACAGCTTGCTTACGTTGCATTGCAAAACATCCGTGGCTGCAAGCCAGCAGCCGCTGGTTCACCCGGGCGGCATTCACAGGCCAAGGGCGAATAAGCCTCCAGTCTCTCCTAGCCTCGCCGCTGTGCTGCTGCTCCGGGAAGCACCATTCACGACCACGAAGACCTGCCAACCTCACCAGCAGGCCCTGACGCAAAGCCTCCCCGCGCTTCGCAACCACAGTATCACACAAGCAGCAGCAAAGCCGACAAGAGCATCTGGCTGCGGAAAGCCAGCGATGTACAGAACTTCCCCTGTCCTCTCAATCCCCCAACGAGCTGTCCCGTAGCTGCTCAGGCGCCTGTTGAGTTTCCTCTCGCCGCTGACCCGGTGTGGGGCCACACCAAAGCCAGAAAGAAAAACATAACCTTGGTTCACAGCACTGTCCCTGCCCCGAGAAATAGGTTGAATCAAAAAAATGCAGCTTCGGAAGAGGGACTGCCGCATCCCTTCCCCGGACAGCCACGATGAAACCCCCCCGAAACCTCCTCGCAGGCCACCGAGCTACCGGGCAGCCCCAGGATTATCCTGCTTCCTTTCCCGAGGGAGAGGGATGTTTTCCGATGGAGCACTTGGAGTTCAGGAAGCTGAAGATTAGAAATGCCCCCAGCCCTACATGCAGGGCAGTCAAACGCTGCTGGAATGAAGTCTCCCCTCCTCATCCTCGCTGCCGGAATGAAGTCTCCCCTCCTCATCCTCACCATCCACGCCAGGCACGGATGGGGCTGGGCAAACTGGGGAGGATGGAGATGCAAGGAAGAGACCTAGTGCTGGGCAGTGCTGGGGGAGGGCAGGGATGAAGTATTCCTGGTTTGGGCCCAAAAAAGGCCACTCGGTGCTTGCTCAGCAGTGTCAGGGGAGCGCAGAGAGAAATACCGAGAGCACCTAGAGATCTAGAGAAAAGAGGAGGATGTTGAGAAATACAATGAGAAGATCTAGGATGGGATCTGGGCAAAAAGGATGAGAGAACACGGGACTCAGCTGAAGCCAAGCACGAATTGGTTTTTTTTTTTTTTTTTTTTTTTTTTTTCTTTAGTCAAAGTGGCTGAGAAATGGCACAGTCCTGGCAAGTTCTTCTTTCTTCCTTGCAGTCTCTTGTAAAACCAGTGCAAGAGTCTAACACAGGCTTGCTTTGAAAGGGAGGAGAGATCGGAGTGACAAGCTGAGGAAGGGGATAGCAAAGCATAGGGGAGATGGAGAAGAGACTGGGACAGAGAGTTAAGGAGAAGAATTCAAGGAAAGCAGAGCAAAAATGTCTGTGAGGAAGATAAGTGCTGGAGGAAGGGTGGGGAGAGCTTGCATCACGCCTCTCACTTCTCTGAACTGGAGGGGGACAGAGGCCACTCCTGCACCGGGTGCTGCGTGTGGAGGCGAAATTTCTTTTCCTAATAACATGAGCTGGACGAATAAAAATATCACTACTGCTCCCTACAAACCTCACTTCCCCTGTGCTGGAGACATCCCGGCAGCAGCTCCGCCAGCTGCGGGGGACCAGCAAGGAGCGGGAAGACCGCGTGCAGACCGGCCTGGACTCCCGTGTGACCCAAACCGCCATGCAGACGTGCCTGCGAGCTTCAAACACGTTTCATTGCAGACACCACTTGCGTTTGGAAGGTGTATTTTCCTTACCAGACAAAAAAAAATCCACTGACCTACATAAAACACCCAGCTTGTGAACCAAGAGCATTAGCAGTCAGTGAAAAATAGGCATCTTCAATCAAAAACGCATAATAGAGCACAAACGAAAACAGGAGCAGCAAAAACACAGCAGTCTCCAGTACGGCATGATACACTCGGAAGCAATTCTTTTGCAGAAGCATAAAGACACGCAGATATTGCTAAAGCTGCCATTTTGAAATAAAACGCATTAACAAGCATATTGCAAGGAGAGGCAGCACTGAAGACACGAAAGCAAGGTTTTCTTGGGGCTCCATCCCGAGACCAGCTTGCAGTGACACAAATTTGGGAACAAAGAGCATCGTTAAACTGCTCCAGTGGTGACAACACAAGCCAGAGAAACAGTTTGTGGAATTAGGGAGTTGTCTCCAATGAATTTTGCTTTAGCAAAGGTATTAAACGCTTACAGAGGTGCTACGAATAAGTCACACAACACACATCAGCCTTTGCCACCAGGATACGTCGGCTTTAGACATCCCGGTGATTTTAGCAAACCGGGAGTCGCTCGCCCTCATCAGCAGCGACGCACGTCCACTGCCAGAGCCCAGCCCTGCAACTCCGCTCCTCTCCCCGGGGTGTAAACGAAGGGTGGCCAAAAATGTGCCCTTCCTCTTTGATGTGGACTGACATGTTGCTGGGATTAGACAGCTGCCGCCCCGACGCCGGGATGATCTGCCAGCCCCGGACGCTTCCGCGTGGACCTTCATGCCGGGCACAGGCTGCAGCACCCGCGACACGGCTTTCCCAGCACCGGAGCCCGGTCTGAGCCAGCAGCACCTCTGCGGTGGGGACGCGGTGCTAAAGGACACAGTCAGACATGACTCACAGCACAGGCGGACAACGGTGGTTGCTGCGGGACGGCTCGTGACGGACTGTAGCAGGAGTCACAGGGAATTGGGGGGGTTTTTCTTAAGCCCATTTAGAAAGACTCGGAGGAGAAAACTACCAACAGCAAAAAGCTAAAAGCCTTTAGAAGCAGTTAATGAATGAAAAAGGCAAACGGGAAAGGGTCAACGCAGACAAAACACGGAGAACAACACGGCCATGGAAAGGAAATACTTTCTCCAATAATCTGAGGAAACAGAGGGCAAACGGGCCAGAGGGAGCTCGGGAACAAGAAGCACCGACTGACCAGTTCTCCCACCTCCCCGGCCAGGGAGAAGGACAGGAACCGCACAGAGGGGACGGCACTTGCTCGTGCCAGCAGAAACAGAGCCACAGCATCGCCTTTGCTAATGCTCTCTAGAAATACCTGATCCGGTAGCGAATGTTTTAAGCCATGCAGTTCTCCCTGAAATCCTAGGGGACAAAGCAGCCGTGGCAGGGAGGGCACTTTGCAGGAGAGAACAGGTTCATGACGGACTGAGCCACAGACCAAAGAAAGGAGTTTAGCTGGAAAGAAGGTGACTAAGACTCGGATACATTTTGCTCCATTTTGTACTCTAACAACCAGTTGTCTAAATCATTTCCACTTTCTTTGACTCCTCCTAGAGTCAGAGAAAGGCAGGCACCTCCCGACGAGGTGTCCCTTCCTAACCTAGCTTTCTAAGGAGGCAGGGACGAATTGGTCAGAAGAGGCACTTCCTTCACCCCCCAGACTGCAGGGCTCCAGAGAGCAAGGTTTGCTCGGGGAAGTTTAAGGTGTCTAAAGTTAGGGCAAATAAACCAACCATGCCTGGAGAACTGTGCGGCCATCCATGGCCCAGGAGAAAGGGCTGTCTAGACTGAAGCAAAGTCTCATTTCCAAAGGCCTGTGGCCCTTCTGCTAAAACACTCTGGACAACAAACACAGATGTTTTCTGAAGATCAATCCTACGCAGTAACTAAGCATTTTGTGTGCCTGAGGTCATTTGAAGGAAGCAGAACGAAGCACCTGCTCCAGAAGAGCTATATGCACTTTGGCTTAGGGTTTGAATCTTCTCATCTAAACATCTACTGCTGAAGTCTTCCAAATAATACAACGATGCATTTTGCTCTTTTTGACTTTGTCAACCATGCTGGCTAAAGTCTAAAGCATTCAGGCCACTTCCACGTAAACATACAAACAGTAAACTAACACTAATGTAGCAAAGTTCATTACTGGGAATCAGTCCTTCTCCAAGGCTTGGCCATCTCATTCTCTGCTGGGGACAAACTCCTCACCTGAGAGCCCCAAACCACAATCCTCTTGGGGGTGGAGGCCATTTCGAAGGGCCAAACAGAAGCCACTCAGTTGTTTCACAGCACAGACACCTCGCACACCCAGCCAACAGCTAGAGACCCTCGCCGGGCACCGGGACTTCAGGTCAACTCTCCACCTTCACCTGCAGTGATTAAAACGCGCCCCCAAAAAAGCGTTCAACCCAAACTCACACCCTAATGGTTAACAAAAGCCTTTTGTGCTTTCTGAGCTTTCGAACAGCTTCCTAGTTAAAAAATAACTAAACGAGGTTGCACTGCCAGCGATATCCTCCCCACACCCATGGGCCAGCCCGCAGCTGCCAGAGCCAACTCAGCGCTCGAACGAGTCCCCCGCTCCCGGTTCAGAGATCGGGCACGCTGGCAGCAAACACTACTGCTATTTTTAAATTGAACAGACCACAACATAAATAAACAGCTGCTTAAAGAAAATAATATCCAATCCTATTAAAAAAAAATCTTTAACCAATGCTGAACAAGGTTGCTGTCTTCCACCCCAAAAGGAGGCTGCAGAACTAAATCAGGGTTTGTGAAGTGCACAGCACTAAGTGCCCCGGAGAAGCCTATGAGGACACGAACAATTTTGTCTTGCAAGCAGGGACAGAAGAGCCCACAGCCACACGACACACAGCAGAATAAACCAAATTAGCTAACTAGTGTGTACCTTCCACCCGCGCACTGATCCTGGAAATAAGTGTCTGATCACTTAGAGACCGCAGCGTACTGCAGCTCTGCAAGAGAATTAAGAGAATTAAGGCAACTCCGATCATTGCATTTCCTCACTTCCAAGAACTTTCTGCAGCTTCCATAGAAGCATTTCAACTCAGTCGTGCAGTCTCCCCCCAGTCTTTGCCGAAACGATTCCTCCAGTCCACGGTCAGTTCTCAGCCTCCCTCCTTCTGAAGGCTCTTCACGAACACATAAGACAGAACTATCTTTTCCCAGGGCTGGTGGCCTGTTCCCACTTTGGAAGCTGTGCTGGTCCCCGGGCTGGAAAGCCGCAGAGCCAACAGCAAGAGCAGACTGCTTCCTCCTGTGAGGACCAGCACTAGCAGGTAGCGTATCACGTAATTCACCTGTGCGTTTTTTCATAGCTGCTATATAACAGCAAAGGAGAGCTAGGACGCCTGGGTTCCCTTTCGCACCCGGGACAGACCCTTTCATCAACGCCGCTGCCACCAAGCATGCTCCCACGTGGCTCCCAGGCCTGGTCTCCGTGCCGTTTAGCCTCCTCTGCTCCCCAACTTCCACCTCGACTTCCCAGCTCTCTGCCCAACGAGCCAAGTCTCTCCTTCACCCACCAGTCCGGGACTGTTTCTTTCCCCAGTTTTCCAGCTCCTTATCCCAACACGCAGAAACTTTCCCTGTATCAGCCCCGAGACCCAACGCTGCTCAGGTTCACGGCAGCCTTACGAGCTGCAGGACCTCGGCTTGGCCCCCGCTGCGCGGCCGGGGGATCACAGCGCTCAGGGACTGGGGCTCTTAGGGCACTGTGGAGCTGCTCCCCACCGCGTGGTGACCAGTTTCACTGGGTGAGCAGCGGGTTTTCATCGCAGCTACTCCACAGGAGGCTCCCACGCAAAGATCACTTCCCTGAAAGTTTCCCAACGGCCCCTTCCTCCCCACAACGTCAAACAGTAGCGGAGCATTTCTCAGATAAGGGAGTTTAGGAAATCATGTCATTTCTGAATGACTATGCAGCGTCTCCTTCCCTAATCCTATTCTCAGAAGTGGTTGAACAATTTGGGGCTGAAACGTCGTAAAAAGTATTTGGTGAAGAGTTTCAGCCCAGTCTGGCGTGGATGAGATGAAACCTGACTGCAGATGGGGGGTATTAATGGGAAATGCAGGCGAGCTGGCAGAGCGGTTATCAGCTCTTCGGAAGGGCTTTGCGCTAAGGGCAGAGCCTGCGCTAATGAGACCCGCTCCTGAAAGCGGCCCAGTTTCCTAAGTTGGCCTCTGAGCGAACAAAAAGCCCAAAAAAAGGTTTCACGCTCGCATTCATTGCTTCTGACGAACACAGATTTGTGCGGCGCAGAAGCTCAGAGTGGTTATAACGCACAAGAAAATGAGAAACTGAAACCCAGGGCACTTTCCCTGCACTCCTGGTAGGGATCAGAGCGCTTTACAGCGTGCTGGAAACCGTACAACAAAAATAGCTGATCTTTCCAGCTAGGTGAGCCATTCCGCTTGCAGCAGGCCCCCCTGCTCTCGAAGGGCCAGATACATAGTGCACGTGCAGACGAGCTGAGCTGCGAGGCAGAGACCTGCCACGTCCACGTGCCTCGGCCCTAGCACACTCTCCGCAGCGCGTACAGACCAATTTGCACCAGACTCCCTGCACGCGGGCAAGCGGTCCTGGCCCGCGGGAAGAAGCAGGCGTGGGCTGCCGCTGCTGGGCTATTTAAACAGGGCTGCGGCTTGCTTCTCGAGCCAGGGAAAACGCTTGCTGCCAGCAAACTGCAGGCAAAGGAATTGCTCCAAGGCTGTATGAGGACAGCAAGCTGCAGGTTAGAGCCTGCTTTACAGCGGGGATCACTCTCACTGGCAAGTTGGCAATCGTTTTGGGCAGAGGTTTAGCCAGCCTCCGAACCTGCGAGGCACTAACATGTGACTGCATCACTTGCTGGTCACTACATGCTTACAGGCTCCATTTCAGAGGGTTCTTCAGATTTTGGCAGGAGTTAAAAGCTGATCGTCCTGGGCTGCTCAATCATCCACCTTGGAATATGGACAACAAAGCGCACAGAGGACCCGTGACTTTGCTGTCAGCATACAAGCAACAGCTTCTCTCACCTGCTGGAAACACAGACCTCAGCGTCACAGGAGAAACCGCTCCAAGATACACTGGCCTTTCAGCCTTTGCTCAAGCATCCTGTTTCCTAAGCCACTTCTTGTTACGAGGTGCTGCAGCATCTGTGAGCTATGACAAAATGCACTTCCACATGTTTGTTTCTGTGCCTGAATACTTTATTAGCTCTTAAGCTAAAACATCTGAAACCTGCACTCAAAATTTTGGCCTGCGTAAGCCTTACCAAGCTCAGTGTTTCAGGGCGTTCCTGCAGTGTGCTCTCAAAGCTAAGATAGGGCTCTTCCCAAGTGTTTTAAAACCGTGGTTTTCAACCTCTGGAACACCCATTTGGAAGGCTTTGGTCAAAGCGACACTTTCTATCTGTTTTAGCAGCTGGGGGAAAAGCGATAAGACTCTGACTGTACTAATCACTGACATAAATGCTGTTCTGCGAATTGTAGTTCTAACTACACAATTCAACTTAGCATTGAAGTCTAAGGCCACCTCCTATTTGGTGCTGTCAAGCCAACGATAATTGGTTTTAAATTAAACGATCATTAAAACCAAAAATCATTTTTCCAAACTGATGATTGAATGCTTCTCCAATTGGAGGGCTCTCTTCCCTCCAGGACTCTCCTGGGAGCCCGAAGGAGATAACGGCGCAGGAAGGAGAGCTGGGGACTGCAGGAAGGAGGAGGAGGAGGCTGGTATCATTTCCTGAGAAAGCTGGGATGGGAAAGGAAGCAGACTCAGGAGTTGATGGGAATGGGAACAGAGCTGGGAAAATGAGCTTATAACTGCAATTGTGACTCAGTTTTCCTCTGGTGTGGGCTATGCAGTGGGCTGTGTAATCTGGTACGTATAGCAGGCTATGACCAGTCACAGTCGCAAATCAGAATTAACCCCCGCACACCTCTGATGGCAGGTACCAACAAATCCCTAGCTGGCAGGTGACATGATAAGAATCATTTCACAGACCTCCTTCTGCAGCCTCCTGGACCATGGTGCAGCAGCACTGCTTTGTAACAGTTTAAAACACAATAAACCAAAACCCACAACTTTTGAAACTAAACCTGGAGCTAAGTGCCACGTCCAAACAGCCGTGGAAGCACGTGATGATAAACTCTGTAAGGGTGCATGCAAAGCAGCGGAGCATTTATAGTGGTGGCTTCAGGTGATGCTTCCCCACTTCTCTCACTGCTGACGTCTACGGTACTGGTGGAGCACACAAAATTGTTAGCTGTAAATCCCCACCGTCCAACTGTGACTTCTCTGCAGTTGCACGTTGTATCTAAAACACCCAGTCCAACCCAGAAGCCAGCTGACGCAGGGAGGAACCTGCCTGCAGCTTCTTGGGCAGGGAAAGGGACCTGAACGGGACGCAGGCAGCAAGGGCTGCGGGAGCTGCTTTGCTCTGCCAGGCTGGACCTCCGGCACGCAAGCATCGCCCGCCTATGTGGTTCTGCAGCACAGTCAGAAACCCCAGTCGCGTCACCATCACCTGCTCACTTGCCAACACAACTCAAGCTTATTTAGATGGATTCTGCTTCCAGATGATTTACTGGCTCCCCTTTGGGGACATACAGCTGAATTCTCTGAAAGATCACAGAGTACCAGGTCTAGGTGTTTAACAGCGTGTCTATAAACCCGTGCAGAAATCTGGCGGGGGGGATGGAAGGAGCTGGACCCAAACGTTACAAGCAGTAACATCAGGATTACTCAACAGAGGACAGGGCCCTAGTGAGCAGTACCAGCAGCCACCACATCTCACTTTTCAGAGCAAAACACGGCAAGGAAGTCACGCGCAAGAGAGCCACACTAATGTAACACTGAGATAAGAATAAAACTAACAGGAAAAAAGAATCATATTTCCAAGAGCTTCGTATTTCAGAAGGCTGTGTGGTGACCTCTGTGTTTGGATGCTCGGGCATTAAAGCGTGTCTGTAGGCATGCAACATTTTTCCTTCCTGTAGTTCTACAGGCTGCAGTTGGCAGGGAGCGTACGGGGAGTTCACAGATGATTTTTGCCCAAGCATTGCCATTGCATTTTTCCAACTACATCACTTTGGCCTTTCTACATAAATCTTTCCTTGCCAGTGTTAAGGTACTGCAAGGAGGAGACGGCAGGACCCACAAGAACAGTAGGGCAAATCAATCATTTTTTGTTAAATAGTAGGAAATAAAAGTGAAGCAGGAAGAAAGCAGTACCTCTGTCAAAGGCCTCGGTCTTCTCTCTACAACAAATTCTGTGTGGCAGAGCTCACAGTAACTTGTGTTGGAGGAGGATAACCATTTTTCCAGGCAGCTCTTGTGCACGGTGCCCAGTGTTCCTGTGCAGTCACACGGGGAAAGCAGTCCCTCCCCATTTCCACCTTCGTGACAGATTCGACAGATGGGACCATCACTAAAGAGGCAGACAAACAGAACGAAATCACAGTCAGAACGATACAGCTGCATCCCGAGAACGGGGTCTGATGCCACCAAGCCCCAGAAAGGCGCGCTCAGAGCAGGCAGCACACGGTGCAGCGTGCCGGTGCTCGGACTCTACAGAGTAGCCTGCTGTGACAAGAAGTGGGTCTCAGGGGACCACGAAGGTGCCTGGGACACTTCAGGTCAGGTGCACCTGGAAGCCGTGTTGATAACCCATTCTCTCCCCATCTCTGCTCCACATCCCGGGTTTAGCAGTAACTGCATACAGAGTAACAACATCTAAAGTCAAAACTATGTTAAGATAACACAGAAGTACTCTAGAAGCCAATGTCTCCAAGGACACAACACATTTAATGAAAAGAAACCACTGAAACAAAGTTCTTGGCATAGTAATCCTCTGTCCATCACAGCGCAGCAACCCGCTCAGCATCCCATTTGCATGCTGTCAGACAGAAAACCATGCTGCAGGATTCGGGTCTCTCTCTGGCTGCAGAAGTGCCTCAGACAGCACTGCAACACCAATCACTTCCCACTCCCCCTCGGCCAGAAGTTTCAACTACAGAATCAAACCTCTTTCATTACACTCAAGATCTGCTCTCCTGGGACCTCACAGAGCCAGAAATGCTTTACAAGGTAAATACCAACGCTTTGAGGGACTTGCAGCCTTCCAAGTAACAGGCCTGTAAGTAATTCAAGCCACACATTTGTTCCCAAGATGTTCTCTCATGCCTGTATCCGACACCATCAATTGTGGTGTATCAGCACTGTTACCCCAGCATCTGGCAAGCTTTAGCTCAGGTGGCTCAGAAGACATTCATGAAATGAATTTCCATCACAAATTTTTTTGCACCCATGTAAACTTCTAGCACCCAAAGTCCTCCTGTAGTGAGGACTTTCTGCACTGGCACAAAGAACCAAGTCCAAGACTATATTTTGTTTTCTGTTTCTTTCCTAAATCCTAGCATTTTATTTGCTTTTTGGTCACTGCTGGAATTTGCACAGAACTGCCACATTCCCAAGATTTCCCTTTTCTGAACCCATGAATATGCATTTAAATCCAGGACTACTGTTTCTTTGTGTGCATTGTCTCACACAGAACTGTATCCATATTTTAGCCTCCAGTAACTTCCAATAGTGTTCAGTTGCCTAAACCTAGGCATCTAGCACTATCTTAGGTCCATAGGGCATCCCAGCTGGCCTCCAGCTACCATTCCCCAAAGGCGGAGGTCTCCTGGAAGCCCTGTGCCACATCTTCCAGCCCCATGCTGATGATGCCTTGGACTCCCCCGGGAACCTCAAACGGATCTAGATGCCCAAGTTTGCTACTCTCAGCGATTCAGTACATTCCCTCAGCATTCGCCTCTCACTGAGGCCATTTAGGAATAAAATGCTGGACAGAGAAGTGCAGCTCTACCCTCCCCGAGCTGTGAAAAACAGCCATCACTCATATCTCACTTCTTTTCTGTCTTCCAGCCAGACATTCCTTCCATGCAACAACCTTCCTCTCATAGCCATAGTTTCACAGATTTGGGGCTGGGAGGCGGGGGGAGAGAGGAACGTCTCTTGTTGAATGGCCCTATTCAAGGCCCTTCGGAAATCCAAGCGAGCTGTATCAGCTATCACCTTTGGCCACACGCTGTTGACAGTACAAAAGCCACACAGATCTCATCTCACAGTTCATACTCGACTGTGGCTCTGACTTGAAAAAAAAAGTCTGCAAAAGAAGTATGTGGGATTGCAACACAGCACAGCCAGGATCTTCAAAATCAGCAACACTCTTTTCATTAGTTTGCACAACCAGACAAAACAGAAGGCAAGCGCAAGACCTCCTGAGCCAGACCAGACTCCAGAACGCACTCCAACGGGAGAGAGCATCCCGGGGAAAAATATTGGTGGGCCATGAAGGGAAGAGAGGGGCCAGCAAGCAAGTGCACTTCAGCTCAGAAAAGCGGAAGCAGGTCTCCTCCTCTTGTGGAGGTGCAATGTAGGAGATCTTTGTCTCTCAACTCAATTTCTAGCAAGTTTCATCTCAGTCAGACTTAACTTTAGCTAGTTAAAGTTGGGGGATCCAAAGGAGTAGGAAGAAGCAACATGCAGAGCAAAGGCAGCAGCTTCTGGCCCCGTTGCAAAGCCCGAGTTCAGTGCTATAGTGAGCTGGGTACTTCTGGTAGTGAAGCACAGTGAGACTGTTGCCAGGGGCCCTGCGTGCAGACTCTGCAGCAGAGCTGGGGCCGGTGGAAGCGAGCGATGCTCTGCAGGAGCCGCTCTGCAGGAGCACAGTGCTGTGACGCAGAGTCAGCGGGAGGAGGAAACCCAGGACGTACCAAATCAGCAGCAGCGATGGAAGCACACGCATGCACCTCCTGTGACCCCCCAGCCAGCTGAGAGATCGCATCTTCCAGAGGGTACAGCCCTGAGTACACTTCCTTGCACGCATACACCCCCACCCTGCGTCCCAAAGAAGGGGAAGGAAAGCATGCACGGCTCCGAGGTGCTCAAGAGCTTCCACGGTCAGCAGGCATCTGAGAGCAGCACAGGAGCACAGCCCTTAACCCACGGACGTGGGCCAGGGTCTCAGCTAGCACTGTGCCCACCCACTGCACTGTCCCCTTCTCCCTACCAAGCACCACTGCTGGTGAACCGCTTGCTCTCTCCTAATTGTCACCTGCCTTTTATTTCGGGGACTACTTCAGCAGGGACGATCTCCCCTGACAACAGGGGTCTGGAGAGGTGGTGGGATCTCTCGCCTTGAAGCTGTTGAAAACTGCACTGGACAAGGCTCTGAGCATCCAGATCCAACCTTGAAATCGGCCTTGCCTTTGAGAAGGGGCCCAACCAGACGGTCTCCAAAGGTCCCTTCCAATTTGAATTATTTGATAATTCTGCAACCTTTATTGCAGTAAAGCTCAGTGTCGTATTAGAGTGACAAAATTACAGTCCACTCACATGGCCTCAGTGACAGAGACCAAAAAACCCCCCAAGCCTCAACTGCTCTCATGCATCTACTATTTCCTAAGCAATGCATCTGTAAGATATTTTATCTGCTCTCTTCCTGTTTGAGAAGTTTCAGATTTCCAGCGCATTAATATAACCTTGGCTACCAATAAACAATCCAGAAGGAAAAAATTTGCTGACACTGCGAGAGAAGGAGAAGGAAAAAAAAAAAAAAAAATCATATCAGACTCCATTTCTCCTTCCCTCCTAACTGGAGGGGGAGGGGGATCTGATCACACCCCCACACGACACAGCCTCCAACGCACTTTTCCAGCACGCTGTAGAGACTGTATCACTAATCCAACCTTTCAGTACAGTCACACTGCTCCTGGCGTTGTTTCATTTGTAAGATTTTGATGTCAGCTGCTGCGGCAGTTTATATTAAAGCACGGTGCCTTCTACCTTCCTGTCTGGATTCCAACTTCTCCTTTATTTCGTGCATTTCCAATAATTATCTGCAACAAACGCTTGCACTTCGGCATTTCGCGCGGTTCTGCTAGGCTCACATGCTGTCATTTTGGGCAGGCCAGAAACCAGCCGAATCACATGGCTCCATCTGGCTTCACTTCGTTAAGTACTTGTGACAAGGAAGAGACTCGAAATAGCTGGAAACGACAATCAAACTGCATGAACTGAACACAAGGCATCCTGTCTCTTCACCTGTAATCCCAGGCCGTTTCCTCACCTGATTTTCCCACCTCGGCCGGTTTTAAGGGCATGCACAACTCCCCACCCAGCCTGTCTGTCGTTACAGAGCAAGCTGACCTCCCTTCGTATTTTTATCTCCCTGCTCCAGATTTGCTAGACATAGCAATTACTTTTGCCTCAGTTCTCATCTAGCCTTTCTGCTTTCCTCCCCCACATTTACACTCGCAGCTTTCACACCTCATCAACGTTCAGCCTACTTCACTGAAAAAAGAAAAACAGCTGTTGAGATAGGATTTGAACCCAAAATTTGACTGGTCTCCATAGCTGAACTGAATAGCAATGCCGAGTGTCCTCTGCTCCGGACACTGCTCAATACACACGATGAGAAGTCACACCGGGAAGGGTTCGAGCAAGCCAAGCTGCCACATGTCCGCTCTAACGACAGCTGGACACTGCGGTTTCTGCAGCCCAAACACCCTCCTCTTCCTGGGGCTGCAAAATCTACAGCAGGCCTTTATTTCAAGACCATCTTGGCACAGGGGATTTACTCCATCTTCGGCCCTTAAATAAGCTCCGTAAACAGCATGCCAGTGCGGTGTCCCACCTTTGCTACTGCTCACCGAGGACTCGGCAGCGGCACGTGGGGCCGCCTCTGCTGTACACGCTGGAGCAGCCACAGGGCCGAGGGGATTCGGCAAATGCACCGACACACCTGAGCGGCACGAGCACCCGCGCAGACAGCGTAGGCCTGGACAGCATCTGGCTAACGAGGAATCACCCTCCATATTAGCCTTCACAAACGAGACCTTGCTGTCTCTCGCTAGGCTTAAAAGCCACAAAAAAGGGAAAAAAGATGCAATCAGCACGGGCCCCTTCTCGGAAGCAGCAGGCAGCCCTGCCTTACCTCTGCGCGCCCAGCGCCTTGATCACCGTCGAGAGGAGCCGGCCGTCCTTCGCGGTGACCTGAGTGACGTACTGCGGGCGCCCGATGTCAGAGTCCTCCACCGACTTGGACAGGGCGGCGCTTCCCGGGCAGTCGCACAAGGAGCCGGGGAGGTGGCAGCAGTCGCCTGTCGTCATGGCAGCTCTGGGCCTCTCTGCCCCGGGGACCGGCGCTGGCAGCACGGAGACCTGCGGGGAACAGCACCGAGGTGAAGGCCCAACGCCCCGGACTCCCCCCTCGCCGTCCTCCTCCGGGCCCCGTGCGCGGGCTGGCGGTGCCCTTGCAATCCTACACCCGTGGGCTCTGAAAAAAATCCCTAGTCTTCTGTCCCTTTTAAGATATTTTATGAGGCTGCCTTAACATAAAATTAAGGCTCAAAGTGTCCTACTTACATAAGTTAGCGTTAGAATTGCAAATTTGTCTTTCCCAGGGAGAATTCGCAGTAGGCACCCTTTAACCCGAGCAAGTCTTTCAAACCGAACTTGCTGATGCGGAGGTGGGGAAGGCGCCCAGAAGCCCCATTTCAGTCTGGCTAGGGCGGCACTGAAGACGCTCATTCGTGTCCTTCGTAGAAGTGTAAAGTTTCGTCTGAGCACGGCACTTGACCCTCCTCAAGCAGCTAAGCCGAGCGAGGCCGCTCCCTGCGGCTGCGTTCAAGGGCTTTCCAAGCTCTTTAAAGCCTGTTCACCAAACCACCAAACCCATAAGGGTTCCCCTGCCCTTCGATTTTCCCTTTTCTCAATTTCTTTATGCAAACGCACACGCTTTTGCTTCCACATCCCGTGTGCTATGTCCCAACAGCCAACGTGCGGGTATTAACCACTCAAAAGCACTGTAAAACTTCGGAGAGCTTCACCAAGAGGGCAGGAGGGCCCAGGTCTTCTCCTTCCCCTCTCAACGCTTGAGGCCGGGTGTGGTTTTGATAACCACCTTTAGCCACGCGCACGCAGCAAGCCGCACCATCACGCTGTCGGCACCTCTGGGATTTACCCAAAGAGAGCGCAGGGACAAGCAGCACGGGCAAGAATCGGGGAGAAGATGCAGAAAAAGCTGCAAGGTGACAGAACAGGAGCTCGAATGAGCACCGAGCCGCGGGCACGCGGGCGAGCTTTCTGCCCCACGCTGCCACAACAGCCTCTTTCCTCCCCGCAGGGCTCATCAACCCCCAAGACAGCAATGCTTCGCAGCTTCAGGAAAACCCCATTTTCGGCAATTTCCCTCACCTCGGTCCCCTAAGAGGTGGTTGCGCAGCAATAAAGAGCTGTGGTTACAACTCGTAACCACCTGACCGCAAGCCAGCAGCGCTGCGCTGTTGGAGAAAACGGAGATCCGGGTGTGTGCAAACGGGACTGCCTTATGTAAGGCGCACGCAGCAATCCCGGCGCACCAGGGCCGCCAGGATCGCAGCTGGAATAGCATCTCATTCTGGTGGCTGCATTTCAAGAAAGAAACAGACCCATAAAAGAAGCTAAAATGAAAGCAATGAAAAGGGTAAGAGGTCTCGAGAGAGAGCAAGAGGAAAAAAACACACTTACCCGAGAAAAAAATACTGAAAGAATTAGGTTTGTTTAATCCAGGGGAGACGGGGGAGCGTGGGGGGGAGCAGTCGCGCTCCGTCTCCGGGAGGTAGACGCGTGCAAACAAGCCCTCGCCATCTCATCTCAGGAAATGCTTTTGTTTTGCCATCGCTGCACAACAGGAGTCAAACGTTCCCACGAAACTGCACTTTCGTCAGGTTCAGCTAAGCCTAAATCAAACTAAAACAGCTAAAGGAAATAAGGGCTTGTTCCTGGTTGGAGGCTTGGCCAGACTACAGAAGGAGGAAAAAAAAATCCAGAGTGAGAACGTGATCGCTGAAGCCCTGAAAGCACTTATTTGGATAAGCATTAGCCTTCTTTCGCAGCCTGAAAACTAAGCAAGACTTGCACAACCGAAAGCGTCACCGGTCCGAAGGGCTCCCTGCGCAGTGAACACCTCCAAGAGGGAAGCAGCGCTTCGCCGGCGTCTCAACGCCACGCACCGGCTTCAGCGGCGAGCCCTCGAGTTACGGAGGCATCGGTGCACCCAGTCTCTCCATCTCTGCAAAAAGCACGCAGGGTTAGAACCCCTTTTCTTAATACTTTCCTTTAAAAAAAAAAGCTACAAGCTTTCCAACGCTAAGGAGCAAAAAATAAGATGATAAATGCTATTGGAATGACTTAAGTCAGCTATTTTGCAAGTTAAGGAGTTCTTTCAGTTTTCAAAGCCTCTTACTGAACCAGACAACAGAAGATATATGCTTTTAATAAAAAGCTCAGTTCCATTTGTTCAGCCAAAATGTTGTTTGTTTTTTAAGTCCAGAGGAAAAAGGTCCATTTGTGTCTTGGAATAAAACCGCCCTCACTCCCTGTATCCTGGGAGTATTTGCACTGCGGCTCTTTGTGCTCCACGTCGGACAGACACGGGCAGCACCGCGTCCTTCCCCGACAAACCCATCCAGGCCCGACAGGGAATCGCCACGCCGCGGTCTATCAGGAAACGCATGGTTTTCTATTAGCAGTCGTTTGGCGTTTCCTTGTCGGGGTCCATCCCAGGGTGTAGCCTGAACTCACTGCTTTAATATGCGACTGACTCATGTCATTCAGTAAACACAAAGGAAAAGCAGCAAGATTTTCATGGTTACAGTTAGCAGGGAAGTAACTGAAATCCAAAGATAACATCTGCAGTGCACTCCGGTTCCAATTTCATTCCCAGCTGAACACGAACTGCAGCGTACAGCCCAGCCAGTCCCCCTCCTGGCTCCCCAAGGCTTCAGCTCATCAACACGCAGACTTCCCTCACAACTGTCAACAGTTCGTCGTATCCACACTCAACATTACAGCAGAATCCCCCAAAACTTGGAGTCGGGATCAAGAACCAACAGCTGGTTTGAACCACACACTCGTTCGTTCTGGGCAGCCGCGATTTCTCAGCCCATTCCTTGGAGATGCATTTCTTGTTCCCATAAAAAAAAGAAAAGAAAAAAAGACCTCTGAGATGTTAGGCTTATTATTGATGTCTCCTCTGCTGCTGAAGTTAGACAAGAGCAAATAAATCAGCAGTCCTTCTAGGCGGTGTTTTGTATCTTAAGCTTCTGAGCAGATCCAGGATAAAAATGGTTGAGTTTGTAGAGCTGACTCAAATTGAAGAAAAACAAACCCTGTTTGTGGAAAGTTGGCTCAGAAGAGCACGAGGGCTCCAAAACTCTCAAACACGTGCAGCAAGAAGAGCAGCTAGCGCCTATTTGTCGTTCCAAGGCTTGGACTTTGGTGCTTGTGCAGGATCCTGCCAGCCGCAGGGTTCACGCAAAACATGCCCACATGATACCCGCCTTACCAGGCTTCAAGCATTGCAACAAAAAAACCACGATCCAGTTTATACCATCCAAAGGGAAGCAGGGGCTTTCCAAACACCCCAAAATGACTGAACAGCCCAAGATGGTACAGATCAGGCTGAACTACTCCTGCTCTCCACCCAGAAGACGGCCTGCCCAACGGGCACAAGGAAAGGACAAGGAGCTAAATGGCTCCCCAGCTCTGTTCTACATACTTGGACTTTGCAGCCCTGTAAGACAGTTACTTCTCCCAGGCAGGGAAACTGTAGCAGGCCAGATAATTTCAAAGCCACCAAGAGAAAAGCCAGAATCAAGATGAGAAAGACAACAGCAGGAAAGGCTAAGGTGGAAAGAGGACAGCAGTAACGGAGGATTGTTAGGTTCAGACCGTGGCTCATCCGTGCTGCTCATGGCCTGTCTACATGATAAATACTTAAACTGGTGCAAACTTTCAGAGCGATTCTGATGCTTTGAGAGAATGCAGAGCAAACTGGAACCAGAACCATCTCCATCTTCTTTGGGTGCAGCTCCCACCCACTGGCTTTTGTGTAGATCAGCTTCCCTGGAACATCTCCCCAAAGAAAAACCCACCTCCTGGCAGTGCTGCCAGCAGCTAAGCCCGTTCATCTCACTCCACTGAGTAATCCACGTCCCTGATTACAGTAACCATGTTTTGGCACCTCACTACAGTAACATCAGGAGATAACCAAGTTCTGTAGCCAACATAACCCACCCATCCATACATGAGCACCATTTCTTCATTTAGTTAGTAAGCCATTAAATTTTGTGTGCAGAGGGCCAAAGATCCAATTGCTGCTTAACACCCAGGAGCAAGGCTATCAAGCTTGCCTTTGTAAATCTGTTTTAGCTTACTTTGGATTGCAGATGCTATATTTCCTAATCATATGATCCTGCAAGTGTCATTAGATAGCAAACTGAAGGCTTTCAGTTGCTGAAGGGCATTTTCAAACATCAGTGCTTTCCTTTTCAACAGTAAAACTGGATTTCCCAAATCCTGTGGCTCTAAGATATCTGAAAACAAACTTCTCGAGGGAGAGAGCACAAAGAATTGCTTCCTTTGCCACATCTAAGGATGCCTCCTCCCACGTACTGCCTTACACAGCCAGTGCATGTATTTCCACAGCCGAAGTGCAACCGCAGGTTTGCAGCGTGCCTTTTGGCACCCAGGTCTGCCCACCGCGGGTGGCTGGAACACCTAACCGGGGCCCGTAGCCACCCCGCTCCGGGAGACGGGCAGGGTGGCCCTGCATCCCCCCTGCCCCAGAGGGCAACCTCCAGCCGCGAGACCCCATCACCCACAGCGACCGCGCACCACGAGATACTGCCACCGCATGCATGCATGCACGGGATGGGTTGCGGGGTGGAAAGTGCTCCCTCTTCCTATTAGAAGGTTGCAGAACTGTTTTAATCTAAAAAGAAGCAAAAGCAAAAAAAAAAAAACAACCAAGAACTGGCTTCAAACTGCTGCAGGGTTTAATTTTTTGGTTTTGTTTGCTTAAACACATTCTGTTTTGTTCTTTAAAAAAAGCACATGTTTTTCTACGTCAGCCATGTAACTCTCAAGAGTTACTCACTAGGTCTGCTGCATAATGCCCTAAAAGTACTCAAAAAGCAAGCAGCAGATCTGCCCACATCCGATCCATAAGCTGAACATAGTTTCAAAGCTTTGGGAGGAGAATGTGTGCTCACTCATACGCAGAGCAGGCAGCTCTGCAACGAGATTGCACTGCAACCCCTGCATCTGCCAGGGCTTCGGAAGAAATCTGGTGAGTCATAAGCCGAGAAGTCATCTGAATGCAATGGATCTACTAGTCAGGGTGCAACGAGGCCTGTCTGGTGGGAAAAGGGACACTTGCGGCGTTTTATGACATAACTCCGAACACTTAAAATAAAATGTGATGTCACGGGACAGCTCTCAAAGCACTTTAAAGCCTGGTGGATAACAGGCACGGGATAGCATTTCACTCCCTAGGCAGCTTCTCAATTTCCTGCCTTGTCCGCAACATTTGGTCGACAGTCACAGGTCAAGGAGGTGCTGTAAAAACTTCAACATTAACTTGCTCTTCAGGCACTGCCAGCGGAGCAGCACTGGGAATCAGTCACAGGACAGACCTGACCCAAGGCTCAAAACAAACAAACAAAAAAGCCCCAAAAAAACAAACAAAAAAACACCCAAGGGACCACATCCTGGAGTTTGTGAGCCTTTAAAAAAATATATCTCAAGCTTCACATCAGAAACAGCCTCTTCCTACACCTTTAAAAGCAAAAGCTGTAGACTGAGCATACTGTAAAGTGACACGGCTGTCCCGGGAGGCTCACCTTCCTCATCCCTACGGCTGAAGTTCATAAGATGCTCCAGGTTTAACCATGCAGCTAGCATCCAGGAGGAGATGAGAAGCGTATAGGGAACAACCTTTTGGGACTTCTGCTTTTGGCACATTTTCACATTACCTACAACTGTAAGGGTCCAGGCCCAGCTGCCTTCCAACTACTGTTGTAATGCAATTCAGAAGTCCTGAAACAGTAACACAAGCCTCCACTTACCTGGCTTTTGCTGTGGACAAATGATCAAAACTTGCAGTCTTTAGACCAGGCCACTTCTCAGATGCATTCGAAAGGCTGTCTGCAGTCTTGACTATTTAGACTATGGCTTGATGCTAAGCGAGTTTGTTTTCCAAACACAGATGAAGACAGTATTCCAAAGAATGTGATTTTTTTTTCGTTTTTAGACAGATTGCCAGGATCTGACTTTTATTCTCTGCTGGTAAGGAAATATGACAGTGAGCATTCATGATCCTTATGACACAACTTTCCGAAGTGTGGATTCATACTCATCCCTCCTCTCCAAAACCTTCAGCCTGTCTGATTAACTAGCTGCATGCAATCAACGTCTTGCAACACCGCCAAACTAGAATCAGCGAAGAAGCAGCCCTGATTCTCAAACAACCTTGTAGGGATGGGCGCCCTGCCCTGCGTGAACACGGCAGAGCCGTAACATAGGAGGGCTCCCATTACCCCTGAGTTCGGGGAACATCTCGTGTCACTCACCTCCTTATTTCCCAAAGGAACCGAATTTGGGAAGTATATTGCCTAATATATTATATTACTTAATATTCAAACGGAAGCAAAAGGTTCAAACTTACACACTGGGGAAAAGAAAAATCAATAAAAAAAAAGAGAAGCCTAAAGGATGATTTTTTTATTGTTGCAAGTTGTACTTGGGAAAGATCAGGCCATGCCTTACAGCTGGAGTGCCAAAATGAACAAACTAATCTCAGATCTTCTGAGACTTTTTATCTGCCATGAGACCATATGAAAGGAAAGTTTACTGCACTTTAATTACTGACATCTGGAAAAATGAATTGCAACATCAGGAGAAAATTCTTTGCAGAGGGCATCTCCAACCAAAAATCAGCCATTCAGCCAGTTTAATAACAAGTTTTAAAATGAAACTACTGAAAACAGCTGGGACATGAAAACACCTGCTCCTTCACTGAATATTTAGAAGACACCAGTTTTTTCTACAGGTGAAAAGCAACAAGGCTCACTACATAAATGAAATTATACTGATTTCATGCCCACTTCTCTCTGCATTTGACCACTCTCTGTCTGCAGAGACAAAAAAGATGCTTTTACCAGGCTTTAAAGTTTCACTGAAATCATGAACCAGGGTGAAAGATACCTGGCTATCGTGCCCAAAAAGCAATGCTTGCAAAAGCATTTCCCATCAGTGGGGAAAACAACCCTCCCACCACCCACAAGCACAGCTCTTTTCTGCCCGGCTCCTGCCTACCCTTGCTGCCACCTGAAGGCATTGGAGTTATGTAGCCTTTCATTTCTCTTTGCACCTGTGGCCTCTACTAAAATAAGAGCAAGAAAAGTTCTGTTTTCTCTGCCTATAGCTTCAGAAAACTCCCCGTTAAAGAGAGGCTGGATCTGCAGCAATGCCAAAGCTCAACAGTTCCCCTGCCCTACACAGTCACCTGCCAGGCAGTTTCAATTTATTCAAAGCAAATTAATTTTCCAGCTTTGGGAAACGCAGGAGAAAACACCAACTTTACTGTAGCAATAACGCACGCACCAGATCAACAAAGAAGCACCCACACAACATTGGACGGGTCATTCCCTCAAAGGGGATCACTCAGAAGGATGCAAAACATTATTTCAGGATCTGCAATCCTATGCCAGGAAACACTCGCACTCGCTTCAGTGTTCTCCTTCTTGGTTTACAAAGCACCATTTACGCTGTTATACAAATAATTACGCTCTGCCTGGAGACAAACTGGAACAAACCATCCGCCAGCATGCAGCAACTCTGCTCCGAACGAGAGATCGCTCCAACTGCTCAGAGCGGCGTGCGACCAGCATGCAACCACCATTCAAAACCAGGCAGCACGTTAATCTTTGAACAGAGATATCTGATCCCAAATTAACTTGCCTGTTTGTATTTTGCTACCTAATTATTTCCCGGTACTCTTTAGCACACACAGCTTTCCAGCAAAGGCACCACCATAGCCTTCTACTCTTCCATCCATCCGTACCTGAAGAGCTCCAAAGTGGGCATGAACTTCGGGCATCCTCTTCCTCCACGGTCAGTCAATGAACAGGAGTAACTGATCTTAACCGATTTAGGCAATGTCCGCCCTTTACCCACTCCTTATCGCTACAAATTCCCTCCCCAGCTCCGAAGCAAAACTTTGCTGTTAATACCAGTGCTGCAAAACCCCAGTCTCCCTCCTCTTCCTAATGAAGTTTGGAAGATTTCGCTTAGGCTGCGTTCGCAGTTCTTCTGGAAACAAAGGCCTTGACGGATTTGTCTGCAGAGAAGAAGAAGAAAAACTGGGAAGGGAAAAGAAAAGGTTGAGGAGAGTCCAGAGTTGTAGTTTACCCTGCAAGCTGCTGACAGCCTCTTCCCCTCCCAGCCCCTCACAAATCCAAACCCTAATAATTTTTACTTGAAACAGGACTAAAGCTGTCAAAACGTCAAGTAGACATGGCAGGAGCCAAGACCGCAAGAGCTTTCCTACATTCCCCTCTTTGAATTTCTGAGAAGTGTTTTAGAAACTACGTTCGATTTGTTTGTGCTTGATATGTTCCCCAAGCCAACACTGCTCCTTCCCCCTCTGAAAAATATCCTAACTTTGAGGACAGCAGGAGAACATTTTCTGCAGTCTGTCACCATGACTTCATGTCAACTGATTAAAATCGCAAGAGCAGTTACAGCATGTTTAATAGCTAAGCTATGTTTGCCCCTGAGGTTAACCACATGTTATCATCTTGTATTAGATCAGGAATTGGAAAGTTGAGAAGTTTACTTATACTTGCTACTTAAAATCTGAAAGTAAAGCAAACCTACAGATGCATATTTTGATTGAAAATGGAGAAAAATCAGTTCACAAACTGTAACATTGCTTATCCTGGTGAGGTCTTGGGCAAGTAATGCATTTGCACGACTGACAGGTAGGAAGAGCTCCAGAAGATCGGTACGACTGACGTCAGGCTGTTCTCTCTGCTAGTGGACATGAAGGGTTCAGTCCCCACACAAGACATTTTGTGAGGCTGTGCCTTGAGGATTTGTGCTGTTCTGCATTTTCCCATGACATTCAGACTTTTCATAACCTGCAACCACTACAGCTAACGAAAAGACACTTCCAGCACAGTGAAAAGCGATCAAAATTGTAAGAAGGCAGGAAGCGGAGGATCTCCCCACGCTTTTACACAGCACAACAAACAGCAGTGGTCTCCCAAACGCTCAGCAACGAGTAACCACCTCTCCCAGAAGAGCTGCATTGGTTGGTATTTGTACGGCTGCGATGCTGATGAGCCGAAGCCACGATCTGGTCCAAGTAAGCGTGGTACAAACACAACAGGGCGAGCGTGAGTGACAGCGTCCACCCAGGAACGGCACTGTCACAGTTTAGGCTGACCGGAGAGCAGGGAGGAGAACAAGAGCTTAGATTTGGAGAGGTGGAGAACCTGCTGCTCACGTGCATGACATTAACTTTCTCGATAAGCCATGAACTTAGACTGTAGTTTTAAGACACAAGAAAGCCATTTTACATGAACTTCATGGAAGTGCTTGCCTAAAATTAACACTGATCTGGTTCTGTGCTCAGTTCCTTGATATAAAAGTAACCCACAGCTTTATTTGTCATATGACTTGTCTCAGACAACAAGGAGACCTAGAAGTGGCAAGTGTATTTTCAAGGGGACGAACATAAGTAAACTGAGATCATTCCTCTCTCATGGCTAAGAGCATGCAGAAACGTAAGTTAAACTGAGTAAATAAAACTGGTGCGTGTGTGTGGGGGGGGGGGGGGAAGGGAGGCTAAAAGACAACAGTTATGAACTTTACTCTGGAGGAAAAAAGTGAACAGTTTAGAAAACGGAAACTCTGAGATCTCCAAACATCCAGAGCTGAGTCAAAGTCAAGCAGGGGAAAAATAAACTCATCTGGAAGTTTACAGTTCAGGACGCCTGATTTCTCCCTTCATCTTCTAAGGTTCTGCTTTTTTTTAAGTGTAAAAAGCCAAGATACTTTAAAGAATAATGGAGGGAAAAAAAAAACCCTAAAGTTACATGATATTTTGTAGCTCAGCCTGCAGAACTACTACAAAGCCACACACTGAGGACTTGCAACAGTCCCTCATGACTAACAGGGCCTCAGAGGCCACCGCAAGCCTCAACCTCTTCATTTCCCAGCCTGTGCTGGGAGTGCTTTGCGCTGTTTTGTGCTTGCTGCCTCGAGGAGTCTTTATTAACTTCTCAGGGAAACACTGTGTCCTGCACTTGCTTGACCCAAGCCAGCATCAATAACCGGCAGTGGGAAAGCCCCATTTCCAGCCTCTATTAAGGCAAAAAACTCCAAGAGAAGTTGTTTGCCCCTAGTACGTTCATAATACCGCTTGTCTGCACCACCTCCTCGGTGTCCAGCATGGGGTGACCTCGGCCGGCAGCCTCAGTGCATTTCCACTGGAAAAAAAGGTGGTCAAGCACACTGGGAACAAGAAACCATTAGCTCTACCGCTTGTTTCTGTTTTCACTTGTTTCTTAAAGACTGCCAGCAGTGTGATTCGCTAACCACACGCTGTACCTGCTCTCATCCCCATTTTACAACCGGTAATTTAACATTCACGGAACAGACCTTAGACACGCGCTTGGCTGGTTCCTGCGCCACCCGGTCTGCGCCCAGCAAAGTTAAGACTTCCTTACTGACGCAGGCTGGCCTGTAACGCCCCACGGTCCACGCTCGTGGGTTGCTAAGCCTTGTGTCCCCAACTTGAGTTATTACATTCACTGTTACAGAGCAGGTGACAAAGGGATTTCCCAGCCCCAGCTCCTCTCCCTTCAAACCTCTTTCCGAAGGGGGAAGAACCGCCACGGTTTCAAATGCACCTGGAAAACCAGGGCTTTGCTAGTCCTCCAGACACTCTCCACTGCAGCTGTCTCCATAATCCTTAAACACTTAAGCCTTGGGAAGACAAGGCTAACATCCAGCTGTTGAAAGGATTACTTGGTGCATGTGTAAGCTTGGCAACCAGGCCGGGCTGTAGGTTCCCAAGAGCAGGGTGGATAAGGGGGACTGGCCACGGCCATCGGAGCTGACCTACAGCAGCACCGCGTCAGAGGGCGTCTTGACAAGAACCTGGAAAAAGGCCTAGAAGATTGAGGAAGTGCTAGAAACCATTTCGGAAAGGAAAGACAGAGAAAAGCGCTTACGAGAAGGAGAGCGGAACAGGAGAACGAAAGCCCAAAGGGAAGTGACGGCTGGTAACGGGGAGGGGAGAGAATTTGGGGAGTCGAGTCAGGGGAGGAGGCTGGAGACATGCGGTCCCTTGAGCACCAGCAAATAAAGGCTACAGGGTGCGATGAGGAGCGGGACCCCACTGACAGACCTTCACTGCACACCCATCAGGGGAGGACAGCCCAGGCGCTGAACACTTTGGGGATAAAGGCCCTGAACACAAGCACACCTGACAGTGCCAGAGCTGCTCCAGGTAACTCTGGCGTTTCCAGCAAGTCATCGTCAGCGCTGACTTCAAAGCCATCCCACCTCCCTTTTCCAAAAAAAACCCTCGAGCTTTGCACAACTTGCTCTGAGATGACAAGTTACAAAACCACCTCGGCTCTCATCAGCGGCAGTAACTCCGCGCAGCGCAGACACGTCACCTCACGTTCCGACGGGCACCATTTCTGCGGGTTACCAACCGGCCGGGCAATTGCGCAAATAAGCAAGAAGTCCCGGTCAAAGGACCGTTGCGGGGTTTTTTTGGTTTTTTAATCTCGATCTCCCCATCAGATATAAAACGTGCTCAAGCAGATGCTTGAGATAGTGAGGAAAGCGGCTCCAGTGCCACAATCAGCCTTCCCGTACGCAGGCCGCGGGCTCATCCCTCGGACGAACCCCACGAACGAGCCACCTCGGCCTCCGCCGCTAGCGGTTAAACTGCCTCGGGACGACGAGTTCAGGCGAAACGGGGAGAGTTGCCGGTTCCACCCCGAGAAAAGCCAAGGACGAACTCCAAGTTCAGGCCGCTCGGGGAGGAAATGGGCGCTGCGAAGCCCTTCGGCTCCCCGCAGCCCTGACCCCTGCCGCTGCGGGTCTGATGATGATGATGATGGTGATAAAAACCCCAGGCAGAGGAAGGATCGCAGCCCCCCAGCCGCGCTCCTCCGGGGGACGCTGCTGCCCCGCCGAGCCCGCACCTTCCCCACGTCAAGCCGGCGGCGAGCCGCCCTCCCGCGACGACGGAGCCTCCCCGCGCCGCGCCCGCCCCGAAGGCGCCCCCCGGCCCCGCACAGCCCGGC
>PTFA01000232.1:51056-71495 GCA_003342895.1 Casuarius casuarius
CACCTGCCGTCACGGCGGCTCACCGAGCGGCGCGCCGGCTTCAGGCCAATCGCCGCACCGCGCTGCGCTGACGCCAGCGCCCGACGGACCAATGGGCTGCGCGCAGCCCGGCCGGCGTCGGAACGCGACCTCGCTGGCAACGGCCGCTGGCCAATAGCGGCCCGGGAGGGCGGGAACGCCCCGCCCCGCCGCCGGGCCAAGGGCACGCGCGCCCCGCCCGGCCCCGCCCGGGGGTGTCGCACGGCCCCGCCGCAGAGCCCACGGCCGCCGGGGCCGCCGCCGCCTCTGCCCGGTACCGCGCGCTGCCGGCCAGCTCCCACCGAGCTTCGGCCTCGTCGGCGTCACCTCGGGGCTGCTCCACGCTCCCCACGGCGACGTTTCGGGGAAAATGAGGGCGGGGGAAGGCGCCGGGGCCAGGGGGGCCCCTCCGCTCGCCGCCCCCCGGGACACACTCACCAGGCTGCTCCCGGCTCCGACACTTCCATCCCGGAGCGCGTCAGGCCAATGCTTCACCCTCGTGCGTCCTCCAGCTGGTGCGGAGGGACGGGATGGCCTTCGCCACCTCCCGGTCATAGCAGCCTGCCGCCTCCTCCTCACGTCCAAAGCTTTGGGGAATCAGAAGGGGAGCGGACACGGAGAGGCCTAAATCTGACCAAGCTGAGCCATGACACAGCAATTCGGAATACGTCAGGACCACTGCAGCCTCCCCCTACCTGGGGTTTCACCAGGAGGATTCCTGGTAGCTGGGATTCTTCCCCGCATACGGGAAGCATCAAAAGTCTTGGAAATTCACCCCCTGCCCCCTTCCTGCACAACTGATCGAGTCTGCAGTCGTCCTGCACCTTAGGCCAGCATTGACTTCGACCAACCTTGCTTACTTGTCCCTGGAAGAGCAGACAACTTAAAACAAGGCCAGATGACTCCATCCCTCCACGGAAGACCACAGGTGCAACAATCCCACCTCAGGCCCCTGCGGCTGCAGGAGACCTGCTCCTTCCTCGTGAGCAGACACCGCCGTTAGCGCTCGTACTGCCGAGCCAGGAGCCGGAGGGCACCTGGAAGACCTCCAAAGACTAACGGGATGGAGAGCATGCGCCTCTTGAAGGGAAGAAGATATATACACACACATATAATGAAGCTACACCGAGACAAGGGGAAGAGCCGGTTCGAGAACATCTGCTCTTACCGGTGATAGATACCAATGGTCATTAACAACGTGCTGTGATTTCCGCTACCCCACACGAACGCACCCCCAACCACCGGCAACGGCAGGGCTGCTAATGCTAATATCAGTTACGGCACTTTGGATCTGGCAACTCACTGGCTCCAAAGCCAAAGTTATGTTCCCACCTCGTTCCACAAGCAGGTTTGAAACAACTTTACACACACAGCATGATTTGGCAATCTTTATATCCACAATACAGAATAACCATGCACAAAATCAAGTGATGTATATATTTACAAAGTGAATTGCACTTAACTGAACAGGAACCAGGAGTAAAAGTAAATGAAAGGAATCTCTCTTCTGGGTTGCATAAAGGTCCAGTGCTATTTATAGCCTACGAAGCCTGACAGACAACACTACTGCACAGTATCTGACCGTTTTAAAATAAGAATTGCTGTTATTTACTGAAACAGTGCAGCCCTGGAGATACTATTTTTCATGGAAACATTCTAATAATCACCATTCAAACTGAATTATCTGCAGTATCGCCATATTCAGAGTCTAAATCAAAAGAACCCAGCCTCAGCCCTGACACATTGCATCTTAAAGGACAGTTAGTCTTCACCTCTAATTGCCTGATTTTTCTTATTCAAAATGCAGGCCCCTACATTTAATACTGTTTTTTCTTAACATTATATGAAAGAAAAGAGCCTTAAGTGCTCAAATCACTTCATTAGTATCTTTTTTCTACACAGATCAGAACCTCTAAGCAAATCCTACCTTCATGCTTGGAATGGAAACTTATCGCCAAGCACAGATAAGAACCAACCAAACACCCCACAAACAGATCACACCCACGACGTTTGGAACCATCCAGCATGCAGGAATCAAAGCATGGGGAAGTCAAAATACCTACTGTACATTTTTCCAAACTGATCAAATTGCTTTTGCTGAGTGACCTGCTTAAATAAAAGGCACAGACTAATCCTAAGCATCCTGGTATGTCCGGCTGAAAGAGCTCTCTCCTGTTAACACAAAAGTCACCAGTCTTTCCACATACTGTGTGGTCATTAGAAGTGATCTAGCAAAATAACCTAACAGCACCCAAGCTGGGGATCTTAGGACGCAGCAGTCATTCTACTGCTTCTGACCTGGCCAAAGCACTGAGGAGCAGCCACAGTGGGAAGGGAAAACAGCTCTTTTTCCTTCTACCAGATTTTGATGGTGCTCTGAGGCACGTGAGTCTTTTCAATAAAGTATCAAGCAGCCTCAGCAGACACCCATCAATTCCAGTTTTATATTTACACAATCACAGTGCTTTAAAGCTTTCCTATGGTCCAAGTTCTCTTGTCCTGTGCGGGCTAGAGAAGAGCTCTCGAGTGATTCCAAACTCCTTCCTTAACGCACCTAGTCACAGAAGCAGTTTGTAAGCACCTCACTCAACTGGAAAAAAAAGCTAAACTGAGACAGTCTCCCCAATGAGTTTATTTAACCAGATTACCTGTTTGTGTGCTCATCAGCAATTCTCTTTTGTGTGTTAATTCTGGCCTCTCTTCTCCCCATAATTAACAGGTCAGTTAGCAGAAAATACACCTGTCTTCTGCATTGGTGTATCTAACTTAAATATCAGCAGGGGTCTTCAGCTAAGACTTACTATGTTACTAGCACAGGGTAGTAAGCAACAATTTTTAGTGTTATCTTTCAAAATTTAGGAAAGTTATCCTCAATATTTGAGTGAAGTAAGTACAGCACGTTTTTTCTTTCACAAGCAGCTTTCTAGTCATTGGGGGTTTACTGTAAGGCAGATTTTGCCCCCAAGCCTCTTACAACACACTGCAGAGAGAAGCGGACCCTTTTTTATATTCCTGACACCTACATTTTGAGATACGGAGCCAGCTAAATTTTGACCTCAAGCAGTCCAGGTGAGCTTACATTTAACTCGGTTGCTTCCACATCAGGAAGCATGGTAAGGAGTGCGGCCTGCCAGAGAACGTCTCTGAACGTTAGACAGCTCTTCAGCATTTCCCCAGGATTCCTCTGAGTCTTCCCTGCGCAATTTCAGTAGCCATCGCCTGCAGTGGTTTTGGTTGTAGCTACAGCTTCTGTTAAGTATACAGTGCTTTCAGCAGGACACAAGAATATTCAAAGATCAAAAGCATTTTTCCCCAGTTTGTGCACAGGAATGTAGTTTTCCCAGGAAAAAAACAAACTGTCCACTGTCCTTTTCTGGCACTTATCCCTGTGCTTAGTCTAGGCAAAATCATCTCAGACCCACAGAAGGAGGGCTGCTTCTCCAACTGCCAGGAGAGCAGCAAAGCAATCTGAGAAAGAGTCAATACCTATTCTAATAAACTGACTGACCATGCAGATAAAGCCACCACTTAGCATACAGCGCTCACAAAACCTCTGCATGTGAACACGTGTGTGCACACACGTATACCCACATGCTCCCCACATCCTAAGTGGACCAGTCCATGGTGAGACAAACAGTTCTGCAGCAAAAGACTGCAGGCCTTCCATGCCTATCACCAGTTCTCAGAAACACCTCAACTGTCCTGGCACGAAGAATATGGGTCTAAGCCCCACAACTCCACAGAGCCACCTGCTCTAAGACAGCTTTGGTCAATGCATGGTGAAGTCGCACAGGGTCTCTTCAATACCCATCTAATTCAACCGCACTTAAGCCCAAGGCATGAACCTTTCATTGTGACTCTGAGGCAAAGTTTAGACCTCTCCACAAAGTCAAAGACTAAAGAAAATTTCTTTTAATAGACCAGGAACTGACTAAACTACTTCTCAACTTCTTATACCATGTCAGATCAACCCTAGCCACCAGCAGAGAAGGTGGCACAGAAAGTTTACATTAAGAACAGGATTTGCAGAGTAAATGCATTAAGTCACCCTGGACTAATAAGTCTTAACTGCATGATTCTTCCTCACACTGTCCCAACTCATTTCTCTACAGAAAGTTTTGCTCAAAATTAAGAGTAAAGAGCCTAGCTCCTTCAGTGACTACTTGTTCTCGAAGGAAATATTTTCAATATATCAGCATTTCCACTCTCTCTAATGCTGTGCTCACCTGCCACCCTTCTAAGTACCGACCACGTATCACATCCTGGTCTAGGACCACCAAAAAGGAAAAGTTTCCAGGTCCCACTTGCACCTTCTCTCAACAGGATGCTATTAACTTAAGTATCAGGTGCTGAAAGTGCTTCCAATACTATGACTCCCTCAGGACAGAACCCTGTGATGCCCAAAGAGGAATTCAGATTGTCATTCAGTGGTATTGGGCTGCAAGCATGCGCTCCTTTACCTTGAGCCTCTCTAAACAAAGTTGAAAAATGGAAATGCTAAGCACTATGTGTACCCTTAGCTTTGAACTATAGCCCTCAAGGTGCATACAGTATGAAGTTAAAGGCATTGGTCTGGAAATCTTGTAAAAGAAAAGCCATCAGAGTTAACCGCCCTTAATTTTATTACATAACCAGACACAAAACAGTTGAGACTGGAATGTCAGATTTCCCCTTCAAGCACAATTTACAGTTTCATATTTGCTTTGTATCAGAAAAGAAAATCAACTCACTAACATGCAGATAGTATTAATCAAGTGAGGCACAGTCTCAGAATTTGGAAGAATACAGAGCAAAAATTCACTGCAAATTGCTTCACTAGCCTTCAGAGAGCAGCAGATGGTCTCCAACTCTTCCTTGAGAGAGTTTCACCCAGTATTTGCCTCACCTTAACATTCAGTGTTTACTGGAGGGATGCAAGAGTGTAAAGAGAGTGAATGACAAAAAGCCATCATCATAGAGGATTTTCACAAGCTAGCAAGAGACTGACTACACGAAGTTGTGATAACATTCTTCCCATTCAGCAAAACAAAATATTATAGCAGTTAGCCCTGCTGATGACAAATCTGTTACATCAGGTGAAGTACAATCATTTGAGATTTACAGTCTGCAATTCAGTAAAACAGGGTAAGAGGGAAGCAACAGGTTAGTAGTAAGTGAAATCTTAATATGCATTTTAGTAGAGGTCAAGAAGATTATGCACAAGATCAATAGTGAAAGATCATGAAAAGAAAGTACAAGATGCTATGGTTCTGCAGAAGTTTTACAAAATGTATAAAGTATTGTGTTTCTCTACAACAACCAAAACCCTTACAAGTGCAGGTATATACATGACATGAAAATATTGCTTCACTCACTCAAACAGGGGTAGGAGAGATCTAGAGAAAAAGCAGCATGCAAAAAAACTCTGGAACTAGAGAAGATCCTGCTTTCAGACACTGATCTACAGTACAAAATGAGCCTACTTGTACAGGTTGCAGAAGGTTTTTGAAATATGCTGGCACTTACTGTACAATAACGTTAACTGATTAACATAAGCCATGAATAAATATTAAGCCACTTCATAAAGCCTGCACAAGCAGCACAGGCAATCATGGTGGCTGAGAAAGCAATGCAGACGTACTTCATTGTTCCCAAATAAAACAAGAATAGAGAAAGATTTCCCAAGCAGGAAACAGTAAACTACACAGCCAGACTAACTGTATTAGGGGTAGTTACATAATAAGTAATGTTATTTTCAACAGCTTTCTTATGTGTGTGCAACCACTAAAAACCTCACTGTGAGACTTATCAGGACAGAGAAGAGAGCATTTGGTAGGACAGCTATTTTCTTTCAATTTCTCCCCCATGCTTAGAGACGTGAGAGAAAAATCTGACTATGAGGAAAAAACCTTGTAACTTAAATGTAGTTATTTCTTCAACTGTTATAATCAAGTCCCCATGGTTTCTCTCCCAGAAAAAAAAAAAAAACATTTGAGGAGAGTGCTTCATGGGATAATATCCAGCAGCAGATGTTCCAACACAAACATGTCTATCAGATCAGTGCCTATATTTCAAGCCCAAAAGTCATCACATTCAAGGGGATTTCAGAGGCAGGGGAATGTTAGCCCTACAATTAAAGCTCTAAGATGAAAGGAGGGGCTCAGGGATGGGGTAAAGGAGGGAAGAGGGAGTCACCGAATCACAGGAGATAAAGAAGTGCACACAAGTTTCTAAATGAAGCACAGACGAAGTGAGGGGCACAAAAGTCATCTACAGGAGGTCACAGGTTCTGACAGCACTGGAGTTTGTTGGATTTCTGTCCATCGGTGGTTGGTGGGACGCTGATGTCGACTACATTGTTGCCAGGAGATTCATCATGTGCAGATCGATCTGCAATCTGCTTCTGCGAAACAATGCGGTAGATTTCTGAAATGAGAACAGACTCGTTAGAGCACAGACGGGCATTTGCTCCAATAGAGGATGTGCAAATCTCAGAACAAGCTGTCAAAGAGAATGGCAGAACCCAGGATGGAGGAGATTTAAGGTAACTGGAGAGCTATTAAAGGGAATCTGGTCTGACCAGCTGTGGAACGTAACAGTTGGCCGGCTTACCAGCTCTGTAATGGATATTCTCCCTCTGTCCTGGAAAAGTTATTAAGACAAGATTCTTTACTGTCTGTCAGAACAGCTTTTCCTATAACGTTCTACTCAACAACTCCATGAACACGGGTATTGTCAAAAGTTATTTTTTTAAACAAGAAAGGAGCAGGAACGCTCATTTCTAAGAGGGAATCATCATATTTTGGATAAAACAGAGCATTGTTATCTAGAAACACCAATCAACCGGACGCTTGCAAAATATCACCACACAGCAGTGGTTTTCCATCAGTATCTGTTTCACACTTTAGCTTCTGGCAAACTGTTACTACTAAATGACAGAAATGCTTATTCCTCCCTGTAACAAATCAGTTTTCCCACTTCTGGCAGTAAAAAAACCCCACATAGTTCCATAGAGCTCCATATTGATCCAACAATGCCTTTTCTGAGAGAATTAATTTCTTTGACCCATATTAATTTAAGCCTGAAAGCACACAGATTCACAAAACTAACTGTTGCAGAGACACTGCCAGGTTAGAAGCTTTCAAAATAAGCCATTTCAGTTGCATGGTTAGCAGAAATAATTCAAGTTGAAATATTTTTAAATCACTTATTTCACCGAGTATAAGCCCGTGTTCCAACTTCCCTCCATTGTGAGACAGGAAAAGGGTAAGTACCTCCCTGGAAGTCTGCGGTAAATATTATGGTCACATTCATACAGCCACAGCCTCAAAACAGCAACAGCCAATGTCTTTATCAAAGACTAAAAATCACAGGAGATTGTTTGTAGGGGTTTTTTGGTTTTGCTGTGTTTTTATTAAAGAAAAAGGGGGGGGGGGGTGTCAAAAGGGATGAGGGGAGTTGTAGCAATATTGTCACATCCCCCTTCTTCCATGCTCAGTGAGGTATTTTAATACTAGTTGTTCAGAGTTCCCACCAAGCCCTCCTTTCTTTGGGGTAGAATCCATTAGTTTAATAAAAGTCTTTAGTGGCTCCCTCAAACTGGCAGCCTGTAAAGAAACTCCTGGCCTGCTGCTCTCACTCTCTTCCCCCCCAAGTTCCTCATGCTTTCCCCTAACTGCTCTACACAGAACATTTTCTCAAGTATCTTTTCCTCCCTTGGCAGGACAATTCTCCCTCAGGTAGTCACTTCAGAAACAGCTTTTTTAGGAGTACTCAGCCCCACTAGTTACATCCACACTGGATCTAAACTGGCCAGTCTTAGCACTCTTGAGAGCCCAGGATGCTGCTAAGAGGCAGTACTTTGAGGTCAGTTTGCCCAAGCCTGACATCAGCCTGAGTTCTGGCACGCTAAACACTTTATCTGTTACAGCAGACGGTATTGGCAGGTCTCTCCTAGAAGCATCTTAGGCCACCTTCTGTACCCAGGGTCGGTCACAGGACAACACTGCAAAGGCAGGCACGACTGATGGCAACTGCTGAACCACTCAGCACTAAACCCCCTGATACCACCTCAAACTGCCAGGTTGCCTCAGATCCAGCCAAGTGTCATAGATAGGCAGTGAATCTGGTCTCAAGGCTGAAAAAGTAAGAAATTGGATTTTGCACGCTCTCCATGTTCATAATACAGCTCTTAAAGGGCTTTTAAAGAGAAAACACAAACAAGCTGATATATTGTATGGAGACTTCCCCTCTTTAGGGCAAGATTCAAATCTCAGGGGAGAGCCAGAGGTAGAACAGTAATTCAACACCTGTTTGATAGCCCTTTTCATACTTATGTCACACTGAAATTTAGGGGTTCTTTACTAATTACCAATTACTTCATTTTAGGAACAGAAGACTCTACTTTGAAACATCAACAGGCAGCTTCCCTGTAGCATCAAACAGCATTTTTGACACTGGACCAAGATAACAAGGGGACTATGTGCTAAACTCCCCCTTATCTGTTGCAAAGGGGGGCTGGGATAACCCTCAGGACAGAATCCCTGACAACACTACTACGGCAGGACACAGCAGAGTAGCATGCAGAGTCTCTGAACAGAGAGATAACTCAGGTTTATTGGGGTTTGTTAGCAGTGATTCAGCACCAGTCTCACAAGCCCGTGCTGGTTTCATTTCAACACATTCGGGTGTTCCAGCACCATGCCTCCCAGCACTCTGCCTCCGAGGATTAGCTCAGCCACAGAGCTGCTCAAATGCAAAGAGTCACCTCAGATTGGTGCCAAAATAATACATCCTCTGGAACACAGAGTGCTAGAGCATGCAGTGCTGACAAAATCCAGTGCCTCACACAAACTAAAGTCTAACTAAAATTGGAGTAAGATTAGGTCAAACCCATTGGAAAAGTTACCCACCCCAACTGAAGTGACTAAACAGAGATCAGCAGTGCTCATCTTAAACACCTCTTCTGCCATGACTGCATGATTCCCACTTTCACTGCCTGTAGTCTGCATATCTCCCAGCACTTATCTTCACCATCTCAACCTAGTCCTTCCCTGTTCTACTTCCTGACCACACAATTTCTACTTCTTCTTGGCCTGCCTCACTTTCAAGGAAATGAGCAAGTTCCCCATGTGCTGCATTGTGCCTAGAATGGAGCTGCACTTCTCCAGAGGTCAAAGTAGTGCCAGGCTCAGATTTGCAAAACACCAGCTGTACATCCCTGGGAGCCTCCTGGCCAAAGTGTTTTTACTACAACTTAGGCACAGCAAAGAGGACTTGCTGGTGTACCTACACTAATAAAGATTTACTGGTTAATCCTCGGTCTCATCTGCAGTAGAGTAACTCCCTTGCTCCAGGGCCAAGAAAATATGTGCAGGCAACAGTCTCATCTTAAGGAGGGAAAACCCAAGTCCCAGTAGGGAAGAAACCAAAAGCAAGCAGTAGAATATTACTACAGAGAATATGTCTAATACTATAAGGCAGTGAACCTACTGCGTGATCCAAACAGCATTCCCACACACATGCATCAAGTCTGAAGCTGCAACTGGACAGCTACACTCAGCTGCATCTACATCAGTTAAACAGTCCCGAGGAACATTCCTGGGCAGTGGAAATCACTATCCCTGGCCTGGTTTTAGCTTGTGACCATTATCGCTTTCCCAAACAATTCCTGGCACTGTTCAGGGACACTCCCAGAAGGCAGCCTGCATTCAGATATGCTGTTGGTGTGTAATCATGCACAGCCCTTGCAGGCAACTCACAGTAAGGGTTCAATAGTCTGGACAAAAGAATTATGCACCACTCTGCTTCGGTGCAAGAAAACACACCGGCACATTTAACTCCCTGATGTGGGTATGCCTTCGCTGCCTAGATTTTGCGCAGATACAGAACTACTATTATGCTTTGGATAGTGTTATTGCAATAGCTTGAATTTAAGGAGCATCAGAAAACTAGAAGGTCTCCAGATTTTGAGGCACAGAGGTGGGTTGTGTCCTGGGGCGGCGGGGAGGGGGAACAGGGGGAAAGAAGGGGAAGACAAAGGTAAGACTAAAAGACTTGCAAACAAACTATCATTCCCAACATTCATTCCCAAAACATTTTAGACAGCTGCAAAATGTGCCCATGAAGGAGGTTTAGTACCTCAGTGCGTCACCTGAATCCATAACAAACCATACCTGTAAGGATGTTCTTGAAGGCTTCTTCTACATTTGTTGAATCCAGAGCAGAAGTTTCAATAAAAGATAAGTTATTTTTTTCTGTAATAAATAACAAGTGGTTCAGTTAAGAACTTAAATAGCACTTTATTTTTAGGTTTTCACCTTTATTTAAGCCAAATCAGTTAGTGCTCGGTCTAGTTTGTTCGTTTGGTTTTTCCCCCCCCGTTACACAGTGAACAACTTTTTGCACCATTTATTTAGCTAATAGCCTTTCAGCAGCATCACCTTTGGCCACTGCCTCACCACAGTATGAAAACATCTCCCTCACTGCAGTCCTTATTCAGTCAAGCAATACATTTCCCCAGCCCTGCACAATAATATTCTCATCAGGCTACAGCTCACTGGCCAAAGTACCTTGAGCAAGAGCACAGGCTGAAGCATGTTGGCTGCCACAGGAGTCACAAGCCTTCTCTGCATCCCAAAACAGATCTACAATTTTGTAATCAGGTCCCACCAGGTCTCCACCCACCTCCAATTAGAATAAGCCCCCAGGTAATACAGTCTATTTTTTTTCTTGCCCCTTACAATGCAAGAGATTTCTTTTTTTTTTTTTTTTTTTTTTTTTTTAAACTGTTGTCATGAATACCTGAACATCACCCCTGGAATGGTACAGTACAGCCTGCCTAGACACAGGTGAGTTTCAGTCAGAGGTTACACTGCAACACCTTTACCGCCGCTAGATACTTACACCAGCCTTAATAG
Organism: Casuarius casuarius; assembly: GCA_003342895.1. NCBI lineage: Eukaryota > Metazoa > Chordata > Aves > Casuariiformes > Casuariidae > Casuarius > Casuarius casuarius. The sequence goes on from PTFA01000232.1 coordinate 61,973, forward strand.
GAAGTTGGTGGAGGGAGATGTCAAAGCACAGGACCAAAGTAATATCCTATCGAGAGCATCTACTAACTTGTTTCAATACTCTTGTATAGACTTCACCTCACATTCAACCGTGTACTTGTACACTTTAGTGGCTTTACTAAGCACAGTGTACTCGCTTAACAGTAGACTTCAGAAAGCATGTTTCAGCAAGCCCTACTAATATTCCTAGGAGGAGTTTAAAAGGCTATATATTTAAATTCCAGCTCCAAGCTCAATAGCCCCACAGTGAGCTGAATGTCTTTACGGCTATAAGGGCAAGATAGTATTTGCCTAGTCCTCTGCAAGCTCTTGAAGACAGAAATAATACAGTGACAGAAGCTCACATAACCAACTGTATTTCTCCCAACAACTGATAACTAAGTCTGATGATCACTGCATTTGAATGAAGCTAGATGACATTACTATGTGCATCAGTGCTGTGGAGCAGAAACTACACCATCTAAGGGAAGACTCGGCATTCATTTGCAGCTCTCCATACTGATACAGCTCTCATTAGAGCCAGGCCTTGACAAAAGAAGGACATTTTGTGTTGTGATGTTGTATACCGAGATTGTATTGAATAAACTCAAAAGCAAGGAGAATTTTAAACCCTCTCCACAGCCAGAAGTTCAGTTCATTTTAAATGAAAATGTTATTTTCAAAACTTCCAGTGCACATTAGAATCCCTTTGAATTTATCTTTCCAAGAACACTTTCTCCTCTAAACCTTGCTTACTGTTTCTAGCCTGGGTAGAAGAAGTGTTTACGCTTCAGATATCAGGCAGCTCAAGGACAGTGTTTCAAAAACATGTACTACAAATAGATTTAAAAAAAAAAAAAAAAAAAACTATTTCATAAGCCAAGAGATTTTCAATTAAAAAAAAAAGATCTTAAATACTTTTATTAGGGCCAAGATAAAACTTGAGGTGAAAGTTCAGCCCTCGACAGCAGTAGCATGAGTTCAGTCTGCACTAAATGTGATCAAGTTCAGAAAGCACCAGCCCAGAACACTCTACAAACCTGCAAAAGCCCGGGCCTCATCGGTGGGAACAGCTCTCAGGTGGCGGAGATCGCTCTTATTACCCACCAGCATGATGACAATGTTGTTGTCCGCATGATCTCTAAGCTCCTTTAGCCAGCGCTCCACATTCTCGTAGGTGAGGTGTTTGGCAATGTCATAGACAAGAAGGGCCCCAACAGCACCACGGTAGTATCTGAAACCATATTAGGTACATTTCTTACAGAGAGGTCTGCCCAAGAGTTATACCAAAAAACTTGATATCTGGTTCTTCTATACTGTTTACTACTAAAAAGTTAAAAACAGCACCCTCCCTGGGCCTTTGGAAAAAGCTGTGCTGAGGCAAAAAAAATTTTTTTTTTTTTTAAGCCATTCCTTAAAAACCACAAGTTCCAACTGTTGGGGTTTTTCTAATGGCATCTCTAGAAAATAGAATTCTATTTAACAAAATGCTGACGACCGTGGAAGCTGGGACTTTTTTAGTCTGCTAAAATGGCGTGCGAGAAATCTCACAATGCCTTCGAGAATCAGTATTGCCAGAAGGTTTTTGTGAAGTTTGTAACTTATCTTTCCACTAGAAAAAACAGTTTTGTAAATTGTCAGTGTTTGTTGTTCATCTTTCAAATAACTCCTGTCCTCTTAAAAAAAAGGGAGCACTCTGGGCTATTTGACACTTATCCACAAGCCCATGATCCGAGAACAGAATATGCTCCCTCAGTGCAGGTTTAGGCCGATTTCAACTCAAGCTGAGGGCTCAGGACTGCACGAGCCAATCTACATCAGCACTGATATGATCTCCCTATTTCTCCTCTACACAATCCCGCCATTTCTCCTCTGTTCCACCAGCGCTTGTCCAACATGTTATTGAGTTGATTCAGGGCACCAAGCCAGGAAAAACAACAACAAAAACAAAACAGAAAACCAACATATTTTACCGCTGGTTGGTCTTCTGCTGCCTTAGCAAGGTGAACTGGCCTACCAGCGTGTCCAGCAAGAGCTTGTGCCAGCATACAGGAGAAGCAAGATCACAGGACTACAGATGCATCGATTCTCATCAGCTAAGTCTGCTGCTGAACTAGACTCAGCCAGCAGTTTTTTTTGCTAAGCTTTTGTAGTAGTGAGAAAAATTTAAGGGTCACAAAATGCTCTGAAAAACAAGCCAACTATTATGGAAAAGATGCAATTTGAAACTGTCACTTACTGCTGCTTCTCTCTCTCTCTCTCTTTGATTTTGCATTCTTTCCCTTTGGACTCTACCCTCTTCTATTTTTCCCCATCTGTTCTACAAATTTTACACCTTTAGAAACTGATATACATCTGTAACACTAGAAAATTCCAGCTCACTAATCAGAACATGGCCTGGATAACTAGGCCTACCAGCAGCTCCTCCTCCTCTCCCCCCCCCATACTTATGCATACTACCTGCAAAGAAACAGATACAACCAGAGGTTACATCTTAAAACACCACCTGGATTAACAAGCTGCTGTACCCAAAAGCTTCTCAACACCACTTGTCTTGTCCAGAAGGACTGTGTTAAGCTATCGTGCCTAGACTAGAACATGGTATAATAGAATACCTGACTTTGTCAGGAGTGACACCCATTCCACTTGATGAAGACAGCACATTCAAGACAGGTTAAAAAAAAACCACACACACAGATCACAAGATTCAAGCAATTTCCCAGGCTTTTGATTTAAGCTATCATTTTTCTACAATAGTATCACTGCAATCTAAAAATTATTTTCATTATATCAAGTAACACAAAATTATTTGCTCTGTTATGATACAGATCGACACTGAAGTCTCTCCAAATGATTTTGTCATGCATCCCAATTAAGTCTCATTGATTTTCTACCTGTGAATTTATCTATAGGATCTTTGCTAAAGTTCTACTATTAGTCTGAGAAAAAACACAGTACTCACGCTGAGGTAATGGCACGGTATCGCTCCTGTCCTGCAGTATCCCAGATCTGCGCTTTTATCGTCTTCCCATCCACCTGGATGCTCCTGGTGGCAAATTCCACCCCAATGGTGCTCTTACTTTCCAGATTGAACTCATTGCGTGTGAAGCGTGACAGAAGATTACTCTTTCCAACTCCAGAGTCTCCAATCAACACAACTGAAAGAAAACACATTATTTTCAAAATTAATCCTTCACCTGAGCATTTATAGAGAGCACCGGTGCTTCCTGGCTGCTATGTTTGCTTGCAGGGAGGACCCAGAAGAGCTGCACAGCCAGATAAACATAAGTTATGCCGACAGAACCTCTGATTTCACTACTCGCACGCTTGCTTCCCCCCAAACAGCCCCAAAGCCCTTAGCTGCTAGCAGCTGTTCAGTTCCTCAAAGATGAAAATGAGAAACAGCTACAGCAACGGTCAACAGCTAAACACTGCTGGGGAGGAACCAAGCCACCACCAGTAATTAGAGACAGCTAGATGTCCCCTGCATACTCAACATCTTGCGGAGGAAGGCTGCAACCCGCATGGTGAGAAACACTGAAGTCAAGAACTTGCCAACAGGCGACCTACCAGCCTGCCGAGAGCCTGCGCACACCGCAAACCCGTCCAATTTTCACTGAAAAACCCACTAAGTAAACAGTAACTTGCATTCCCTGTGGGGTCACACAGTGTTTTATTTTGGTAACTCAATCCCTAAACTCGTTCACAAAAAGGCAAGGCCGACACAGAAGACCACATGACACTACAAACAAGATAATGAAACAACAATAAAAAATCCGCCCAGCCGAATGAGCTCCAGCAGGTTTCACGGGGAGTAAAGGACAGGTTAAAAACCGCTGCTTCCACACCAGGCATTGCCAGGTTAACAGAGAAAAACATCAGTGCAGAGAAGATCTTCAGCATACAAAACCCAGCTTTACTGAGAAGAACTGTGGAAGCGGAAGGGACGCCGTGCAGGAGGAGATCCCCGCGTACGAAGCTGATCCCGATCCACACCTCTTCCCCTTCTCCAGCAGACTGCTTCGCCTCCATCCAGCCCCGCGAGACCGGGCTGAGCGAGACCTTCTCACCAACGGCTCCGAGAACGAGACTTGCCCTACTAGGTTCTTTACTACGCTGCCAAAGAGACCGCGCACGCTTCCTTAAATCCCTGTATTACTGACTAGAGCGAGCAATAATTAAATGGAAACAAGACTAAAAGCAATTAAGCCAACCTGCCTTTGTCTCAGGGAATACCACGGAACATGTGACTTCAGGTACTCAATCTAACAGCATCCCGGCTCGAGCAGAAGGAAAAGGCATTCTCAGTGAGGCGTCTTTAACCTTGGGAATATTTTCTATTTTTTGTTCAAAATACTCATTTGTTGATCTTTCCCATTAATACAGTCTGCTTTTTCTATAGAAAAGCAGGGATAGCATGTAGCAAAAGGTATTCCTCATCCCTCCAAAACAAATTATAGAGCGCTTTTCTAATTCCACACTTTCCGAATGAGCTCGTCAGCGCTCTCCCAGGGCCACAGATCACAACAGTCATTTAACATTATTAAAGCTTTTTTACGTGCAGGCCGTTGTTCGCAACGCAGCTCCGGCAGCGTGCTGCTGCGGTTCCCCCCCTCCCCACCCTTGGCAGCCCATTCCCACACTTCCCCCGCTGCCCTCGGCCGCGCCGGGAAACTGCTGAAACGCTCAGCACTGGCCCCCCAGCATTTCCTCCGGCTGACGGCACGGATAGACCGGCAATTGTCCGAGCGCAGCTGAGACAGTCGAAACGCGACAGAGGCAGGAGCAGGCAGCCAGCGGATCGTGGCAAGGTGCCACAGCTCCCCACCCGGGATGGCTCAGACCAGCTCCCACAGCGCTCTGGCTTCGCTGGCAAACAGCCTAAACAATTTTTTTAGGGCATGAGAACAGATATAGGAGAAAGATTTTATAAATGGCTGAAACGCTAGGATTTGGTTAGTTTTTTTTCCCTCCTCCGGACAAACAATATTTCATCCCTACCATCACTAATTCCACTGGGCGTTCCAGCAACGGGCCATAGTCGCCCATTTTGTACAGAAACCTGCGGGCTTGCAGTGGGCTGTACCGCACAACAAATTCCTGACCGTAACTAAAAGCAGGTAAGAATATTACTTACACAAGCTAGACTGTAAAAACCTTGGAGCTTTCAACTGTTTCCAAAGGGAGTCACCTGCTAACGAAGCTGTGGCTCAAGAAAGCAGAGCCCTCTCCCCAGACCATACCAATCTTCTAACCTTTGGCATTTTAAAGTTATTAGTTTCATGCATAAACTGTGCAAATGACTCCTGGGTCATTAACTCCATCTGCCACAGGAAGAAAATTCGGGGGTCCTGCACTACCTTCACTACCTGCCTCTGCTGCAAGCTGGCTACATTCAAAGCACCGGACTCCTCTTTATCATACTATTCACCATTCGGGCAGTGCTTCTAAGAAAGCGTTTTTGAGAAGCTAGTGAATGCAGGAGTATAGAAGAAAGGCGACCAGATCCAAATTAAGTAACAAAATATAGTTGTATCCTACCCTATAATCTCCAAACGCTTCCTGTCATTTCCCAATCTTGAGCATTGAACGGCATTTCAGGATAGAGGAATATACAAAGACTAGGGGCCCACATGTAGACAGGGCCCAAATACCTTTATTTTCTATGGGAATTCAGCATGAAGATAACAAAAGATTTTGGGTAAAAGTGATTAGATCTTGGGAAAGTTCTTAAATTTGGGAACAGGCCACTAGAGAGTGCTGACTGTTCACCTGCAGAGTTCTTGACAGAGTTAAAAAGAAAGTCCCAAGTCTGATGTAAGAGCATGAGTACTCCTTAAACCCATTTCATTACAGTATCTGAAATCACGCTCCTTGAATGACTTTTAGGCTCACATTAATGGAAATTAATGGAAAATGGGAAGGTGCACTGGTTTTAACTTGGAAACCATTTGAGCCAAGTTCATGAGCACAAAGCATCATCAGATGTATAAGCAAGCCATGCTCAGAGTCTAGTTTACACCCTGAATTGCAGTGCTGCTCCTTACATCTTTCTGGCTTTGATTTCCCCGCTGCTACTCTACGCCAGTTTGCTGGTTACCATTCACCACGTTACCTGGCTTTAAACTGAAAACCATTAAAGATGTCAGTCGATTAACATCACTAAGGCATCGGTGTGGCCTCCGCACTCTGTCAGGCCCCACGAAACACAGACCTACAGTCCGAGCAGAGTACATCCCACTGCCCGACAACCTGCTCCACGCCTCGGGATCCTGGTACAAAGTAAATGAAAGAGAATTAAAAACAAGCACAATAAACTTGGTAAAAAAATAATTAAAATATCAAGTTTATTGTATAATTTCAAATACATAGTTTATTAAACTAGCAAAAGTATATTCTTTTGAACAATAAATAGGATTAAGACTCTTTTCAGCAGAGACCATATAAGCAGAAATCATTATTAAATACTAACCACATAAGGTTGCCAGATATTGATGAATAATATGACATGCATTTGCTTTTATTAAGCATCCCCTTTGTTATGCTTAAGTTTAACTTAGAGCAGTCTAAATTTCCATAAAGGTAAAAGAAAGCTTTTTCTGTGGTTGTTTTTTTTCCCCTTTTTCATCAGCCAGTACATCTGCACACTCTCAAATTTAATTTTTAAAATAAACATCTATAATATCTAATCTTCTTGAGAGGAAAATTAATGTGGAGATCACATTTTAATAGACACAAGGCCTCCAATAATTTAACAAATATTAAAAGGTCATATATTCAATTCCAGATGCAACCCATTCAAAACACAGCTAAAAATTCCTGCTTTTCAGCCTTACAAACCGCAAAACTAATTTGGGAACAGACAGATCCCTAAACCATTGGATTTGCTTGGGTGACATCTCTGAAATGCATCCACAATACGACCCGCACAATTTAACTATTCTGCGCAGCACTGCGTACAGAATCCAGCTTGTTCCCCCAAAGGTTGGCTCAGTCATTTTGTTAACAAATAACATTTTGTTTTGGTCAATAAAATAAGCAGTTCTGACTGTAGGGATGCATACATAAGAGAGGGAAATTGGTAATAAAGATAAAGAGGAGCTAGTTCAGCAGAACAGCTTTGACTATAACCACACTCGCATCCCCAGAGTACCACCGAACCTTAAATTAGTTTTGGCCTACTGCGTGCTAGACCCGATAAACCAATGATATATATGCGTTTTCCATACAGCCCTGTTAAAAAGGCCAGTCCTACAAACACGATTTGAGCGATGACATGAATAGTCATTCTTTTGTGTGAACAGTAAGAACAGTGTGCCAACTACAAACATAAATTGTTGCTACAAACTCCTCAGCCGTTTTCACCCCGAACAATTTTTTTTTAAACGCTGTATTTCACATTAAAGAGGCTAACAATAAATGGGGCTCTTTGTCTTTTTAAAAAAAACGTTCATGGAGTTGACTGATATCATCGCTGCTAAAAAAAAAAATGTTACAAAAGCAATTCCAGATCTCCCACTACATAAAAAGCTAAAAATTGTGACTGTAAAACCATACTGGATTCAATCAGAGACATCTTAAATAACATTACAATGCAAATATGCAAATTTCTTTAACAAGCTGCAACCGTAAAAAAATAAATAAATAAAATCAGAGTCCAACAACGTTTCCCTTGGGAATGGGTGGATAGGGGAAACAGTCAAAACTTGATATAAGAAAATGAAAATAATCCTTCTGGAATGCAACCCTCCTCCACCGTTACTTCCACCTCTGCCCACTGTGTGCAGGAAAGAGTTCAGAAGCCATTTACATAGATAAGACTGGGCTACAGTCAATCAAAACCCTCTGACATTACTTTCTTCATTATGTTAATTCCCCTTAATATTTAATTCCATTATTGAAGGGGAAAGAAGGGAAAGGAAGGGGAGTTGGTCCAATTCATTTTTCTTATTACAGCAGAGACATGATCCCACTTATATTCATTATTTCTTGTCTGGTCCCAAAAAGCCCGGAAGGGAGGAAAGATGACCAGTTAGGGCAGTTTTTTGTTTTGTTTTTATACTAAGACAACTATCCCTACCCAAAGGGCACACAGGAAAGGACAATCCTCTCCTCTTTTTTTCATTAAATAAAGTAAGAGAAAGTATGCCAAGTTGCTTTGCAGTATCAATACAACAGCATGGTTCCTGCCCAAATAGCTTTAAGTCGAGTTTCACTCTAGATAAAATTAAAATTGCATTTCAAAGCAGCATAAATATTTTTAAAGATGAATGCAGCCTTGCCTACCTAATTGAGTATTTACTGAAAGAAAAAAACCAAAATTTTGGGGGCTTTCAAGTTCCTAGTTATTACGCCACTTGGGAAATGGATGGTGGAATGACTTCAGAGGGAAACTGGTTTGAAACCCAGAGAGCTCAGCATATTTTTGAGGCTAGACCCTCTGCTTCATAGGTAGAGAAAAAAATAGAGATTTTTGCCCACTATCTGGAAGATTGCGGACAAATACTCCAAATAGGCAAAGACATCCGTACCGATTACGGAAAATAATCAATAATCAAAAACACACAGTAAACTATTCCCAGCAGACGAGGAATTGCTCTTTCCCTTCGTCAATAACCCAACGGGGGATTGCTGCTGCCCTTGTCGGAGGTTGCATACGCACACCACGCGCCAGCTCCGAGCTCCAGGCGGGTTTGAATCCCAGCAAGCACGTGCACACAGACACGCACCCCTCCACCTCCAGAACGTCCTGCACGCTCAGACGTGGCAATATCAAACTTGCCTGTTTTAACAGTGACCGAATCTAAGGATTTCGGCCGCGCTACCACAGGAGACCGAGCGTCAGACGAGTTGGGCAACGCGAGGGTTATCGTTTTGAAGCCACCCGCGCTCTCCCTGCAGGCCCCGCAGGCACAGCTGCGGCACGCTTCGGGGGAAAGGTCAGCCCAAGCATCTTTCCACGTGCAGAATGTCAACATTTAAGCACAATAAAAACCCTGAGCCAGCACAAAAAGTCACTGTAGGTCTCCAAAGGTGAAGCAAACAACAAAATAACCCAACAGATTCCAGGAGGATGTTAAATCCATGCCCTCGCTACCTATTTGCTCAGACAATTCCCACGTGCAGCTGTTGAATGACCAGGAACTTCACGAGTATCAGGACAGAAGCAATAAACTAACTCCAGGTAAACCAAAATTAATATTTTCCACATTAAGCTTCGGTTTTTTAAGTTATTAACCATCCATCAGCAACTTCGGGAGAAGTTCTGTGTTTTTCCTCTGGTTTATTCGACTCTGGCTGGAGCAGGGCGATTTCTGGACAACCCCCACAAACGATGACGCCGGCTTGGGGCGACCCAGTGCCCAGAGGCCCTTTTTCCCTTCAGCCCCGGGCGCAGCGCTTCCCTCCCGTTCCCGGCTGCCCGGGGAAGCCGCCTGCCGGGGACGCTCCAAGCACGGGGCCGGGACGGCCCCGCCGGACACCCCGCGGCCCGGCCCCCCCCGCCCCCGGGCCGCCAGGCGACCCC
>PTFA01000232.1:71889-87198 GCA_003342895.1 Casuarius casuarius
TCGCGGGTGCCCATGGCGATGGCGGCGGCGGCGCCGATCCTCTCGCTGCCAGGCACCGACTCGCTGCCCAGCCGGGGAGGGGCAGCGCCGCTCCCGCCGCCGCCTATCAGCGCCCGCCAGAGCCCGCAGGAGGCGGGCACCGCGCGAGAACAATCGGCGGCGTCCAATAGGCGACGGGCGCGCCTCTGACTGGCAGGCGGCGGTGCCCAATCGGAAGAGGGCAGCTGGGAAGGGGCGGTGCTGGCGTGGCCGAGGCCGGGACCCTGAGAGGCGAGGCGGGGCCGGGCCGGTCTGCGGGGATGCGCAGCGCCGAGCACCCGGCAGGCTGCAGCGTGCGGCGGGGCCGCGGGGCCCGGCGCTGCCACCGTGCCGGGCCCGGCCGTGAGGGAGCCGGGGGGCAGGTGGCCCAGGGCACATCTGCTGCTTTGCGTGTGGGCCAGCAGCCGATGGCCGCTGTCTCTGGGGTCTGGGTGGCCAACGTGACCCCTAATTGGGGTGAAACGGCCCGAGTGAGCTTTGCCGCTCCATGGAGTCGGGACTCGGCGTGCGACGCACCCGCGCGATGGCCAGCGCGTCCCCAGCTGTCCCCGTCGGCGTCCTCGGTGCCGTTACGGCCGCACCTGACCCCTTCCCCCTTGCAGCCCCGCTCCTGCACTCGCTCCATTTCTTGGAGTCGCAGGTTTCTGGGCCCCGGATTGGAAAAGAAAGCGGCTTTTGGGGTCCCTTCTCCCCCCCTCTTACTTGCAGTGTTTTCTCTCCTCAAACCACCCGCCCGTGAGGACCCGTCCGGCGCCGTCACATCCCTCGCTCCGCGGCCTTGCCCTTCCCTTCGGCTCTTCTCCGGGTGGAGACGAGGCTCTTCCGCGGGGCCCCCCGGAGTCTCGGGCATTTCTGCACTAAACACAACCAGAAAGAGCCGTTCCGGCAAAAAAGTCCCGTGAGGTGACATGACTTGTTCTAGGAAAACATTTCCCTTTTTTTCCTGGCACGGCTTAAGGCCATTTCCTGCGCTGAATAAGCGATAACGGCGAGGGGGCGGCTCGCCGCTCGGGGGGGACGGTGCCGGTTAATCCCAAACAGCCGCTCCGAGGGCAGCGGATCGCAGGGCTGTTCCCACGGATTTCCTACACCGCTTGGAAATTGCACCTTCCCTAACACGTGCCCGTGCAACGCTCGCGTGCGCGCGAGTGTCACCTCCCCTGCTTTGAGGTGTCGGATCTGCGGCTGAGACAAACCCTCCTGGGAAAGGGACATGGATCCGATCTGCGGCTCCATGTTTTCTCTCCACGATGTGCAGGAAAGTGCTCTCCGCGTATTAGACGCGTTTCCTAGCTCTCCCGTGTCGCGTTTATCGCCTGTCCTACTTTTCCTGGAGGAGCCTTTAGCCGGCTGAAGAACGAGCGGGTCTCCGTTATCGCATGGGAGCGAAGGCTGAGGAAGTGGGAAGAGAAACGATTTCTTTGGGTTATTTCTGTTGCCCTCCGGAGCCGCCCGGAGCGTGAGCGGTGGCTGRGGGGGCGGGAGGTGCGGGGGTAATTCCCGATCTGCCTGTCCCGGGCCTCCCCCCTGACCCCGCAGACCCAGGCCCTCGGGGTGCCCAGGCACCGAGCTGCCCCCGGCTGAGACACCTGAGCACCTGGGGAAACTCGGATCTTCGTTTCCAGGGGTCCCATTTCCCGCATATCAGTGCTRATAAACGCGTGGGAGTGTGCGAGCAAGCAGCACCTGGATAACAGCTAGCTGGCGGCAGCGGTACCCGGCTTCTGCTCGGCAAAAATTACGCTGTTTGCAAACTAGGGCCTGCAAATGGGATGAGAATTATTTTAACGTAATGCATCAATGTGATGTTACGGTGTAAGGGAGCAGGATGCAACGCACCTCGCTGCTGCAGGCGGGGCAGCTGAGGCAGCTGGGGAGGATGCAGGGCTCCACGGAGGATGCTGACTGCGAGCTCAGCGATGGGCCGGGCAAGTTCCTCTTCTCCGACAGGCAGAGATTTTGGAAGCAGCGAGGAGTGATGCTCTTCTCACCTTTTCCTTGCAGTCTCGGTACTTGCCTGCGGTGTGGGTTACTGGGTTTTTAATCCTTCCCATGCACAGGGGAGTTTTAACARCCAGGATCTGTGGGAACATGTTATYGCTTTCTCCTGTTGATGATCATATCCTCGCTGGACCGCAGCAGACGACTCTGCTGTGCAACGACTGCAGCCTTCCCTGGGACACGGCGCATCCAAGCCRTGAATAGTTAAGTAGCATCAGTGGGAGAGACAGCTGTAACATGCTGGGTGAAGAATCTCCTGGGAGGTGGAATAATCCTGTCCCGAGTTTCCCAAGGCAAAGTGTCTCCCACACCTCTGGTAATGCCGTGCCCTGTAGCAGGAAAACAAAACAAAACAAAACAGACTATTTCGTTTTGGTTTGGATCGAAATGATTTTCTTCCTTTCTTCCTCTAGTGCTTGGGAACTGTTAATTTTAAAAAGTGATATACAGCAGAAATACCCTTGGACGAGCGAATGCCATCCATCTCTGAAATCCCCTGGGCCAGAGGTCAAATGCTGGCTGCAGTGAGTGAAAATGATGGCTTTTTCTTCGAGGAGAAGTGCTACCCGGGGGGACCATCCGGCGATGCAGAGCAAAGCACGAGCTCCCAGCCCGCCCGCTGCACGAGGGCTGTTTGCCCTCAGGAGTCCCCCAGGCTCGGTGGTGTCTTCTGCATCGTAGAATTGGGGTCCTAGTGACAAAACCAGCCGTGTGTCACCAGTGCAGCCATTGCTGGCTGGCAATGTGTTTGCAGATCCTTCCTGAAAATCCCACATGTCCTAGGACTCGATCCTAGTCCATCAAGCCTCAGACAGCAGAAGTCCTACAAGCCCCAAACGTTTTTACTAAAATATGCTGGGGAATAAACCCTTAAAAGTAGATAGGCAGCTGTTTCCTTTCTTTGCCTGATAGAAACATGCTTAAAACTGTCACTCAGGACACTGTTGTCCTAGGTGCCTCGGGTCCTGCTGGTGCCCTTGGGCACAGCTGCCTGCTTGAGATGCTTGAAGCAGATGTTCCCCTTCCCACCGTGTTAGTGGGATCTGATCTTCTGGGCATCCGTGATCGTCCCACAGACTCACAGAATAGCTGGGGTTGGAAGGGACCTCTGGAGATCRTCTGGTCCAAACTCCCTGCTCAAAGSAGGGGCAGCTGGAGCTGGTTGCCCAGGACCACGTCAGGTCGGGTTTTGAATATCTCCAAGGATGGAGACTCCACAACTTCTCTGGGCAACCTGTTCCAGTGTTCAACCGCCCTCACAGCGAGAAAGTGTTTTCTTAYGTTCAGACAGAATTTCCTGCATTTCAGTCTGTTCCTGTTGCCTCTCCCCCTGTCACCGGGCAATGCTCTTCCCAACGCAGCCCTGGATACTGCCGACCTTCTTTGCCACGAGAGTGCACTGCAGGCCAAGGTTCAACTTGTGCTCCTGGACCCCCAAGTCCTTCTCGCAAAGCTGCTCCGCAGCTGGTCAGCACTACATGTACCGGTGCATGGGGTTATTCCTCCCCAGGGGCAGGACTTTGCATTTCCCTGCGCTGAACTTCATGGGGTTCCTCTCTCCCCATTCCAGCCGGTCGAGTCCCCCTGAATGGCAGTGCAACCGCCTGGTGCACCAGCCACTCCTCCCAGTTTTGTGTCATCTGTGAACTTGCCGAGGTGCCTTCGGTCCCATCACGGCAGCCAACCTCTGGCCAACCTCAGGATTTCYGCCCCCAAAAGCCCTGTCCCACCTTACCTACACTCTAGACCTTGCATTCTTCATGGTTAAGGCAGCAGGCCTTGATGAAGGCTGCACTGAGCAGCTTTGCAGAGCGCTCTAAGCACATTTTGCTTGGGCTGAACGAGTGATGAAAGCTTTTCTGCGACCGCGGAGGGAACGTAATGTTAGGAATTGCTGTGGGGCCACAGGATCGCGTAACGTGTTATGGCCTGTGTGCGAGCGATGGCCTATTTGGAGCAGCAGCATTTCGTAACCGCAGGGCTATTTGCATCGGTGTTTTCTGCAGCGTTGGGTGCGATTTCTCCTCTCGTCACTGGAGGGAGCTGCCTCATCTTTCATTTCAGCTCCAGGATACGGCGCTAAACTAGGTTTAAAGTATTTGCTAAAATGAATGAGCTGGAGGATCCAAGGAGTTTTTCAGGTGGGGACAGAGTCCCAGGACTTGCTGCTTCTGCAAATGGACCAGTCGCAGAAGCTGGTGAATCTGCTCGTGCCTTGGAAAGCTCCAGGACTCAATACACGCCGTTGGGACCTGCGGTCTGCAAGTATGTTGTGGCATCGTCATTTATAGGGCTTGGAGAACCGCCTGGCAGAACAGGCTAAGACCAAGAGATGGAAAAAAGCAGCAGATCTAGTTCTTGTGCTAGGCAAGAACCTGTGCATTTGGCTCATCTACAACCTTGCCCAAGCTGGTGTTTTGTAACGGGCTCCGCTGGGGCTGGCGTTGTCCTCTGGGCCGACGTTTGCAGGGAGCTGCGTGTCAGGGGGTCTCACAAAGGCTCTTTCTGTAGGTGCTGAAGATCAAATGCACCTCTGGAGAGCAAAGCCGTGTTCTGCCAAAAAATGGGGATCTGTCAATGAATAAATGTGGTGTACCTGCTTCACCAGTTTTTATTTTATGCATAAAATAAATGACTTTGCCTAATCACGTTGGCATATAGACTGAAATATGGCACTCCAGTACCAGCTAGACCCAGGGACTAAACAAGTTTTGAATTAAGCAAATAGAACATCATGAAACTGTATTTCCAAACACAAGCAGGAGCAGGAGGGGCTCAGGGCAGGGTATAATGGGCTGTTTGTGTGGTTGTGCTTCCAGCTAGCATTAATCCCAGGATTTTCCCTAGGGAAGAAGGACACGGAATCTGGGGGGAGCAGGTCCCATCCAAGTATTGGACTAAGTCAGTTGTTCATACTGTTGCTCAGTGGAACTGCAATATTTACTCTCATCTCCATTACCAAATTCAGCCTTTGAAAGCCAGATTTTTCTTCAATTTTTAGTCATCCTAGAAATGAGCCAGGCTTTTCCCTACCTGAATGAGCATTTTTGCCCATTTTGTGTTTTGTAGTAAAGTAAATGAGTGCTTGCCCTTTTCTACAGCTTCAGTATCAACTTGGATGTGCCGCAGATCTGGAGTTTTTGCCCATCTAGCTGGAGAGAGATCACATTGCACCTCTGGAGTTGACCTGACAGACAGACCATCTTCATTAAGGCTCCTGCTAGATCCACAGATCATTTCATTTCTAAATATGTAATCATTTCCCATAAGTTGCAGTAAATACTTCAGGAGAAGATTGCTAGTCACATATGGTATAAATAGGCAAAGGCTTTTCCTTTCTGTGGCTTTTCCTGACCAGAACCAAGTTAAATCAGTTTACATAATCCTGACCTCAGCCTTTGCTCTTGTTCATGAAGTTTGTGGCTACTTCCCTAGCACAGGGTTTTCCAATGTTATTTTGCATCAGGGAGCTATTAGTTGAGAAAGGTCTGCAAACTAGGAATAAGAAATGCCAGGTCATTGTCTTGCTACACCAGAGCCTGAATTTCAGAGGAAAATGTACTAGTTCATACATTTTGGAGAGTGAAAACCACTTCTGGGGGCTGTAGCAGGAACAGCTGTCTCAGAGGTCCATAAGATTACAGCTAAAAATTCAGGCCAGAAGGAAATATTGTGCTCAGGTCCAACAACCAACAAGCTAAGTTTCTGAATCCAGAGTCCTTGCAGGGCTCCTGTGTGATTTCCACTGCTAAACCATCAGACAAATAATCCAGCCAGGATATTTACAGGCTTGTTTTTATTAAAAGACATCTTCAGAAAAGATATTTCAGTACAAAAAAAAGTTTTAAAATACACAAACTACAGGGTTTTTTTTCCAGAGCCAACGTTTATAAATTACACCACAGTTAACACTGCATTTAAATATATAGAAACAAATTAAAACAGGAAATTCATCAAAAAGATCCAACGTCCTAGAAATGACTATTTACAATATTTAGCAGCTAGGAGCTCTAGCACAGTAGTCAATATGACTTCAATAGGGCAGGACGCTTGGGAATCCCCAAGATGGAAGCTTGGCCTGTAACAGTTCTCAGTGATATGTTTTGCCCACATCTCCCCAGAGAGCCTCCTCTCACACCCACTCCAAAGGTAAAAGCTATGCTGTATTTCAGGTATGCACATGAGAAGCTGGCGGTCCTCTTGCAGAGGACGCCTTGCTGTACCCTGGCCCTTTAAAGCAACTTAATTTCAGGTCACACTAGAAGGACAGTGCTACCTGCTCTGCAAAGGATGGGGAGTCTTTCTGGAAAAGGCAGACCTCCAGGCTTCAAGGGGATATATGGCTGCAGCCAGCTCAGGTCAGGCTGAAGAGACAAGGCTGGTCTTGCCCAGGGACAAAACTGCTCCGTACCTGTGCTGTCCTAGAGCTCATCCTAGCCATGCTCAGCAGCAATGTCGGGCTCCAGGCAGAGCTCAAGAGTCAGACTGCAACCAGAAAGGCTCTCCAACATCTCTTTCAGCCTGTGTAATCAGCTGTGGGATCTCACCCATCATTTCCTGGAGCAGGAGGAGTTTTCCCTGCTCCTGACAAATTCCAGCACAGCCGGAAATACACGGCTTTGAAGCCTTAGAGGGCAGGGAAGCCAAGTGAGCCTCAGGTCCCCCAAGTGTCTTTCCCACTGAAACTCATTCTCACAGGGTTAAATCACTGGAGTGGGGGCTGGGCAGCAAATGCAAAATTGAGATGTCAGATGCTCATTGCCTCCACAGTGGTGGCAGGAGGAAGGAGGGCCTGGGGACATTATTCAGAGGAGAGTGTGTACAACTCCATTTGGGAACAACGGTGAGAGATGGGACACCAAAGCCCAGTACCCAACTGTTCTGTCCAGGGCAGCAACACACTTCCATATGCCTCCCTCTCCCCTGGCCTCAGCACTCAGCTGAGCTGATCAAAACCAGCACGGAAGTGTTCAGACAGGACAGAAAGCACCAGATGCCTTTACCTCACTGCAGCAGCACGAGGCAGGTTTGCAGAGCCCTGCTGCATGCTCTAGAGATGGTTCTCCCTGCCAGCAGTTCCTCTTCTGGCTTGGGAGCTCTCATCCATGAGTTTCAGCAACATAAAGCTGTTTTACCTACAGTGAGAAGCTGATCACTGCATTGTACCATGCCACAGTCACTGCCCACTAAAGGGCCACTAGCAAGAGAAATGGTCCTCTGTGGACCTCCCGGGGAGGGTAGGTTTATTTTCTGTAAACACCAAGTGATGGAGCTCATATCTGTGCTCCGCAGAGAAGAAGGTCAAGTCTGAAATGGCAGCTTTAGGGTTCTGCTTCCAGCTCTGTGGGTTGGATTTTCATAGTGGTCGACTTCAGAGGGTAGTACCTCCCTTTCCATGTCTTCCAGAAGATGCCCTGTTTGCGCTCATGCCTCTGGCGGGGAATGGAGCGGAAGTACTTCCCGTTGAGGTTGGCATGGCCACAGGTGCTGAACCACCAGCCACCTAGCAAGGCAATGCAGAGGCAGGTTTAATCCACAGCACTTCCAGACAGAAGAGCAAGCCAGGTTTAAGGTAGCTGCTGCCCCCTTTTCCCCACACTCCAGTGCTTTGGGAAGTTAAAGGATGACCTTGTGCACATTTGGGAATTCCCATGCACTGGAAACCTTTATGCAGACTTTGTACAAGTTCAGGCCTAGACTGAGCCCTGTCTGCACATCCCTGCTGCTCTTTTGCTTGCAGGCAAGAACTAACCAATCCCTTCAGCAGCCCCATCTCAGGCCTTTGGGGATTTCCAAAGCAAGGTCACAGCTAGCAAAGCTCTTATGAAGACAGATGCTTGAGCCAAGACCTGAACCACAAACTTCCCTTGGTTCCAGCTTCTTTCTAGTTCCCTGCACAGCTCCTCCCAAGGGTTCTTCCCATAGGTTTTCCAGGGAAGCAGGAAACAAGCTAGACCCTTTGGTGTTGAGCCCAGCGTAGCAGTGCCCCTGTCCCAGCCCACTCAGAGCCCCAGTCCTTTTGCCTGCAGGCTCTGCCCCTGTGCTCACAAGCAGCACCAAGCAGTGGAGGGCAGAAGGGGAGGCACATGTCCCCTGCTCAGGAAGGAAGGGTTTTTACTGACCTGACAGGTGCTTGGCACAGTTTGTGTCAGCTTTGAGATCATGGTCACGATCTCGAGTGGAGAAGGGCAGCTGCCTGAAGTCCCCAATGGCATTTTCCAGTTCTCCAGACAGAGGTCCCAGCAGGTTGAGTGTGTAGGCTGTGCTCTCCCCACCAAGGCTGAAAACAAACTGAACCACCTGGGAATTTCCCTCCCAGTCTTCCAGCTCAATCAAGAGATTGTATCTTCCCTCTTGGACAAGGTGATGTATTTTCTCCAGGCCCAGCCAGAAGTCACCTGAAACACAAGACAGTTTGCATTGGGTGTAGGTACAGACATACCGTGCAAAGCAGACAGGAGCAGGCTGCTCCAGAGATAGGCAGGACCCTGAACAAGACAACCCAGGACACTCCAACATTAGGACTTTGTCTGACACTTACAGCAAAGTCAGAAAGAGCAAGGACACTCGGTCTGTGAGAAGTGTCCTCCTCCTCCTCATCCCAACACTGTACTGTGGTGAGTGGAGATCCCAGGGGCCAGCAAGGGAGAACATCTTGTGCTGCATTAAGATACCACTTATCCCATGATAAGAAGAGACGCCATCATCCACCTACCATGAAGGTCTCCAAAGCCATTCTTATAGGCATCCCAAAGTTGGTCAAAGTCCACAGAGCCGTCTCTACGCCTCTGGATCACTGTCCAGCCACCTTCTGTGGGAGGAGAGAATTTGGTCATTTCAGGGCTACAATTTGCAAGACCACTGTGCAAAATCCGGAGGGGCACACAGCCTCTCCACCACTTCACCTGCTGTCATGTCGCAGTAGACTTTGAAGGGCTGAGACCCAGAGGCCTGGACCTGGAAAACACCACTGCTTTGCTGCCCTTCCAGGAAGAGCTGCTGACAGTTCTCCGGAAGTTCTGTGGGAAGAAGGAGAAAGCAGCTAAGACGACTGCCCCGAGGCTCCCTTCCTCGACAGGTCACTCCCATCCCAATCCCAGCACTTCCACCCCGGGCACAAGCCCAGCCAGGCGTGTGCATCGGTCACTGCGGATCTCAAAATCGGGAGACAGACCCGGACACCAGGGCAGTTAAAATGCGAGTGCCCCAGCATCTTCCAGTTCACCCAGATCTAGCTCTTGGGCTCCTCTCCAAGGCAGAAGCTGGGCGTTAGGCCAGGATCTGGTGACCCGGGATTGGAGAGCACAGAGAAACCCCGGGAGCTTTCCAGCTCCCTGCAGGCTACGCTTAGCGGAGAGCGACGTAGCTGCAGCGACGAAGGCAGACGCGCAAGGGGAAGCCTTCCCCGTCTCACCCCTAGCATCGGAGCAGTCTCCGAGGGCAGAAAAACTGCAGAAAGTCCTGAGGTCAGGAACGCCGGCCAGTCGCTCAGCATGTGACCCCCCGCTCCCAGCAAGACATCCCTCGAGCCCTCCAGCCAGCTGACGGCAGGGAGCCAAGCGGCGCCGCGCTGACCCTTCCGCCCCGAGACACGCTGACCGGGGAGGGAGCGGGCAGACCCCGGAGGACTCGCAGCTCGTTGCAGGAATGAGCCGCGCGGGGTCAAACCGCCGCTGGCTCAGCTCCCCCGTTCCCCGAGGGGCTGCTGCTGTCCCAAGGCCGGGGCTCCCACCTCTTCTTCCTCCCCGCCGGGACTTTGCCCCGCGTCGCCAGCAAAGCGCCGTTCCAGCAGCGCCGTTAAAAGTCCACCCAGGAGCTCGCTCGGAGAAACCCGCTACCAAACCCACGGCAAGAGGCCGGGGAGGACGCGCAGGGACCTCGGCCTCGCCATCAAGCGGCTCTTTGTCTGCGGGGGACAGGTGCCCCGGCCCAGACAAAGGCGGCCTGTCCTGGCAGGGCCGGGGCCGGGCCCGGCGCGGAGCCGCTCCCCGCGTGAGGGTGGGGAGGATTTCGGCTGCTCACAGCTGCCGAAATGGAAACCTCCACCCTCCCCGGGGCCTGGCCTGCCTCGCAGCCCCGCCGCGCGTCCCGGCGCCCTCGGCCAGGTCACCGTGCCCCGGCCGTGCTCGGGGTTCCCCTCAGGGGGCACCAGCCACCGCCCCGGTCACCGCTCACCACAACATGGGGCTGCAGCAGGGAAAGGCGAAGGGGGGGCATCATTTGGGGCCAAGGTGGGGGAAGCTCCCAGGCTGCTGGGGCACAAGGTGGGGGGACAGGCGACGTCCCCCCCAGCCCGTCTCCTCCACAGGGCCTTGCCCTTTCCAGGCTGCCGGGGCGCCCTGACAGGGCCGGGCCAGGCCAGGCCCAGCCGCCACGGGGGGAAAGGTCGGCCGGTGGGAGGAGAAGGGGGGGGAAATGGATGCTGTCACCTTTCACCCACTTCCCTCTTGGCCCCCCCGGCGCCGTGGGTCAGGGCCCGGCACCACTGGCCCCACCATGATGAACCTTCCCCTACTTGGCCGCAGCCGGCCCCGCTCGCACCCACCAGCCCGGAGCCATGGGGTCTGGGACAGCACAGCCAGCTTGTGGCCACAGCAGCAGCGCGCGTTGACACGCTTTCAGCCTACCTCCATGGCACCGTCCCACCTGCATGGACTCGCTTCCGGCCATGGCATCCACCGGGCTGGTGCAAGCGTGAGACTAGGTGCCACCAAGGCCACCAGCTGCAGCGCCTGCAAGCCAGGCAGCCACGCAACATGCGGCTGGGCCAGAGCCTCCACCCAAGGCAGCCCATACGCGGACCCGGGGCGGGCATCTTGCATGAAGGAACGAGGTGCACGAAGCCCCCAATAAGGCCAAGAAGACCAAGCACATCAACATCCCTATTTTCTAAGCAAGCACAGTCGGGCAAGCCGAACGGGGCCTGGAGGAAGCAAAAACACCTTGGCAAGAGCTGCCAACAAGACCTGACTCCACGGCTGGAGAAACCCCAGCTCCCAGAGCAAGGCGGCATGGACATCCAGGAGGGTCCCGGTACCAGGGAGCCCAGCGACGCTGCCCATCTCAGCCTCCCTTCTCAGAGCGCTTCCCCTCTGCTTCCACCTTCTCTCAGCGGCTGCTGGGACGGTGCCCGGGTGCCCTTGCTGATGCGCAGGATGCCACGTGGCCCCGGCTTGCAGGAGCCAGCCCCGCTCCTCGGGTTTGGGTTTTTTTCCTGGGCTCTGGCCAAGCTCACTGCTTTCTTATCTCTCATGTTTTCCTGGTGTAGCAGGGACTTTCAAGCAGCTGAATGAGATGCAGCTGCTTGAACAACCTCCACTCAATCTTTTTGTTTGAGGAACACACTCGTTAGTTCCAGTTCATGTTGCACATCCGTATGGCACCAGCAGAACAACAAGAGCTCACGGCTGCCCGCGATGTTTTCCTTCCCCTCCCCCTTTATTTAGGCAAACAAGAGTGCAAATCCAGCAGGCCTGCTGGAGCTGCCCCAGGCATGCCACCGTATTTACCCAACAGGATCTCCAGGCATGACGCAAAGGTCACCAACCTGGGATAAACGCCGTTCCTTGAAGATGGCAGGGCGTTCCTGGCGGCGCCTTGCTTCCTCCCCCCAGGAACTGCCGGCGTCGCCTCCTCCTCACCCTCCCCAACTCAATTATTTTGGAGAGTCCCAGCGCCATGGGGAGAGCAGGGCTTCACCTTTCCCCTACTCGGCCGGCTGCCAGACAGCCCAGCTCTGCCTAAAGACGTGATCCTCTTTCTGCAAGTGATTAAACCTTTCACTCTCCAGGCTGCTTCAAGCCTTCAACTTTCACATGCTTGGCCCCGTGCCATCTCTGGCCTGAAAACTTGTGTTCACTGGATGCAAATAAAAGGGTCTTTCTGCAAAGGCTGCTGGCGGAGCTCGCTGCTGCTCCCCGGGCCCTGCCCCACAACAGGCGGGGAGCAGCCTCGGGCGCAAGCCTTCCCCGCTCCCGCCGGCTGCGAACGCGGCCAGCGAGCCTCCCAGGCAGAGGGCACGGGGCTGCCCCGACCCATGTTTTGTGCTTTAAGACCTGCCAGAAAACTCACTCAGCTTGGTAACGAGAGGAAGCCGATTTGTTTTCTTTCGGTGATATCAACACCGGGGATTAGGCAAGAGGGGGGAGCTCACGGCTTGGCCTGGCAGGGTGGAAGCGCTGATCCCGCGGAGCCGGGACAGCCCGGCTCGCTGGGGAAGCACAAGGCTGCCCATCAGATGGGTCTGCATGGGACAGGGACCGCATGGCACGAGAAGGTGCTGAGAACTTGCACCCGCCCTCTGCAGCCGCTCACTGCATCCAGCTGCGCTGAGCAGTGTCCACCACCCGGCACGGAGCCGCCAGCACAGCTTGGGTTCGACACCAATCACACTAAATAGCAGTAGACCTAGCCCATACCCGCGTACCCAGCTTTCCACATAGACCTAGCCCATACCCACGTACCCAGCTTTCTGCATAGACCCAGCCCATACCCACGTACCCAGCTTTCCGCATAAGCCAGAGCAGAGAGTAGAGCAGAGACACTGCTGAGGGCAAGTCACAAGGGAAACAGCTGGGAGAAACTTGGGAGAAATGGTTTTGAGACAGTTCTCCAGCGTGCTGGACACTGCTCTGGCCTACAGAAACCTCACCGCAGCCCCGCTGAGGGCTGCCAGCCCCACCGAGCTGAGCGCCAGGAGGGTTTTGGAGCGCTATGTTCCACCCCTTTCTTTATCTGCATCGACTCTTTGGCTCTTTGTCCTGCCAGCCCAGCTTGCAGGCACCCCCATGACAGCTCTGGGCAGCACATACAAATGACCATGTGTTTCCCTGTAGCTATCCCCGAGTTAAGCCCTGCGCAGGATTTCCCCACACATCCTCACCCTACTGTTTGGCTCGAACTGGACATCCCCAGACAGCTGCACAGACGCTTCCCCGGCCACCGGAGCCAGCGCTGCGATTCAGCTGACATAACATGACAGCAGCTGCTCCCGGCCAGTGAACCCTGCGGGAATGCAAGTCCCTGTCTGGGAGAGGCGCAGGGTGTAGCACAGCTGGGGACCACCGAGCCGCTCGCTCCGGGCTGCCCTGCTCCCCCTTCGCTCTACAGGAGCTTCTCCATCCCACTTGCCAAAGAGGATGCTCCAGTCAGAGCCAGGGGCTCCGGACGCAAATACGCGCTCTCCGTTCTGGCACAGGTTTCCCAGGACTGCGAGTCTCCATGCCTTCCCTCTCCAGCTGTTTGCTGGAGCTAAGCATCCTTCTCCAAGGACAGCGAGAGCTGGGATACTTGTCTCCCCAGGTATAGGACCCAAACACGCATCAGAGATGGATGCACTAGGATCTGGCTCTCTGCTCACGGGCCAGCACACCCTCCCCCTGCTCCAGAAGGGCACAGATTGAGAAGCAGTTTGTATTTGGCAAAAGTGAGAGCAGTGAACAAGACCCATCTCCAGAGAGCAGAGATTCTCCTCTCCTTCCACCATTCGACCCCCGCACACCTGCCAGTCCCAGGTCCTCTTTGACAAATACCCTCTAGCAGTATTTCTTTGTTTTCGACTGCATTCTTAGTGTCAGGCAGAAAAATCCCTCTTAAATCCTTAAATTCCCACTGGGCTAATACTGATCCAGAAGGCTCAATCCTGCCCATGCTCCAGCTCTCCCCATTTCTGGCCAAGCTCCCAAGCCCGAATCTTGGGAGCAAATCTCACATCCTGAATCAGGACAACTGAACCTTTTGTTTCTGAACTGCTGAAATCGCTGCTGGTTTGATCCAGCAGGGAAAAGCAGGGTGGCACGTGCAGATACTCACTGTGGGGCAGCACAGACTCCGCACTAGCGTTCTGGCTTTGGTTGGTGTGGCTGAGGCTTTTCTTCAAGTTTATCTTCCACTTTGGAGACTGAGTTTTGTTGTCCTTCAGATGTAGAGGGATCAGTAGATTCACCTGAGGTGAAAAACAAGGCAAGTCAGAACAGCTTTAGCTCAGCTAATTTTCAACTCAGGGGAGCTGACGGGCAAAGCTTCAGCTGCTCCCCCACGACCGAGGTGATGCTGCAGGGGTCAGAAATTGCCCAGAAAGCTCATGAAATAGGAGGCACCTGAGGCTGGCAAAACCAGGAACAGCTGCGTTTTTTCACATCCACCCTAATGAGTTTGTTCTGCAGATAAACCAAAAGGCAACAGCCCAGAGAGGCTCAGTTCCCACACGCTGATTCCTCACATTTCACTGCCCACAACCTCAAGAAGCTCCCAGTTTTGGCCCTTTGCTATTCTTGCATCAACACCGCAGCACAGGGACCGCACGAGACACTAAGGCCGTGCCTGTTGCAGAGCCCTTGAGGCCAGGCAACAGCAGCACTGTGGCTACTTCTGCCAGAGCCCGAGCGTCAGCTGGGCTGCGAGAAACTGGACTGGGGTCCCGAAGCCCCCAGCGTGCAGGACAGGGCTGCTGCCCCCCACCCCAGGGCCCCCACGCTGCGGAGCCAGGCCGGAGCTCACCTTGCTCTGCAAGCTCTTGATCTGCAGGTTCTGCTTGTCCAGCTTGTACTGCTGCTGCTTGATCTTCTGCAAGAGCTCCTCGATGCGCGAGTTCTGCGCGTCCATCAGGGACTGCGGGAGGGGAAGAGCGGTGAACCCCGGGCGCAGCCGGCTGTGCCGCACGCAGCGCGCCGGCTCCCYGGCCGGTCCCCACGGATGCTCCCGCTCGCTCTGGGGCCGGGCCCGGTGCTSCCGGCTGGCCGGGCACCCCGCTCCCCCCGAGCCGACGCTCACCTGCAGCGCGCCCAGGTCCTTGGCGCTCTGGTTCTCGGCGGGCCGCGCCTGCAGCGCTTGCCGGACGCGGCCCTCCAGCTGCTCCAGCCGCCCCTGGATGGCGGCTTTGTCGGCCGCCACCTCCTCCAGGCGCTGCCGCAGCGCCTCGGAGAGGTCGAAGAGCTGCCGGCCGCGGCCCTCCAGCTCCCGCACGCTGGCGCGCAGCAGCTCGCCCTGCTCCTGCGTCTCCCGCGCCTGGCGCAGCAGCCGCCCCAGGGAGCTGTTGTGGGCGCTCAGGCGGCCGCCCAGCTCCCGCATCTGCCCCTTCGTCTTGTCCACATGCTCCTTGAGGCCGTGGCCCAGCTGCAGCAGCCCGTGCGCGATCACGTTCACCTCGTCCCAGGAGGCGAACTGCGCCCGCCGCTCCTTGCTGCTCGCCGCCGCCCGCCGCTCGCTGCCGGGCCGAGCCGCTGCCGCTCCCGGTGCCGGTCCCGGTGCTCCGGCCATGCCCGCCGCGGC
>PTFA01000232.1:90323-121778 GCA_003342895.1 Casuarius casuarius
CAAGGATGCTGACCCCAGAAGTGTCCCCACAAGGATGCTGTCCCCAGAAGGGTCCCCACAAGGACCTGCCCCCAAAAGGGTCCCCACAAGGACGCTGTCCCCAAAAGGGTCCCCACAAGGATGCTGACCCCAAAAGGGACCCCACAAGGATGCTGACCCTAGAAGGATCCCCACAAGGACCCTGACCCCAGAAGTGTCCCCACAAGGATGCTGTCCCCAGAAGGGTCCCCACAAGGACCCTGACCCCAGAAGGGTCCCCCCAAGGACCCTGTCCCAGCCCACCAGACCCAGAAGCCTTTGGGACACCCGAGCACCCCAGGGAGCAGCAAGGCATCCTGGCCCGTGGAACGACTCTGGCCGGGTCTCTGCATGCTCCAGTGGGGTTTGCCCAGCTGGGATCAACCCTGTGGCTCCAGCAGGATCTCGGTGAGAGAAGAGCAGACTGCAGAGCGAGTTATTTTTTGGGGGGGGTCCCTCTGCAGTCACAGGATCCCCTCATCCCCCATAGCCACCCCCTGCACGGGATCTGAGGCAGAGCAGGGCACAGAGAGGAGTTCACTTTGCTATGAGGTCTTTTATCCCCCGTATTTCTTCTGCTGAAGCAACTTTGGCTGAGCGATTTGCATTTTATTTCTGACACCTCCTCTCCCATGCGATCCCTCCCGGCACAGGCTGCCTCTGCCTGCTGGGAAAGGCTTTGCCCCCGCGCGAGCGCGGCTCTCCTGCGCACCGCAGCCCGAAACAGCCCTCGCCCGTCTCGTGGCACASGAACATTTTGCAGCGCGAGCGTGTCGTCCCGCGAGCGGCGGGCGCCCGGGGTGCGTGCTGCCGCGGGCGGGCGGTGATGAGCGTCTTTGTTCTCTGCCTTTCTGCAKCCCGCTCCTTCCCACGCTGACCCAGCAGGTCACTGGGCGAAAGTTCAGCACGGTCTGAACTCGGAGAAATTCCTGCAGCTGCTCAGCCTCGGGCTCACGTCACCCGGAGGCACGGGAGAGATGCTGGTTTACAGGAAGGTTGAGCACAGCGTTGCTTTATTGCTAGCAACAGCAAACCTAAGGGTGACTCCAAGAAAAGGGAAGAGAGCATGAGTGAATTAGTCCATCGCTGTTTCACGGATAAATTTAGGTCTCACAGAGAGACAATTATTCCTGATGCAGTGGAGGTTGGGGCACATCCAACGGGAATTTCCTGCTCCCTCCCGGTCTGAGCGCAGCAGGCACGTCTCACCTGGACGGGCACTGGCAGCAGTCCCGGCCGGAGCCGGGCACCGGTCTCGAGTCAAACCCAGCCGTGGGAGCGATTTATATATCACACATCTACGGGGCACAGCCCTGCTGCCTACATGGGTCTGGCAGGTGAAAGAGCCGTATGCTGGGGTCACTCACTCCTGCTCTTCCCAGACGTGAGCTTCATCCAAACAAAACTCCATGGTGGTGCGGCTGCCCTGCTCCGGCGAGCGGCCGTGCGGCTCCTGGCCCCAGTGCAATGCTGCGAGGGACCAGCCCCGGTCCTGCAGCGTGGACGGACCGGTGGCACGTCCAGCTGAACTGGGTTTAACCCAGTGACACTTGGAAGTCTGCTGAGCTCTTGGGCCAGAAACCCCCTCTCCAAGCTCATAGCAGAGTCCTTCCCATGGCTCCGGGGACAGGGTAGGACCATCCYGTCACCCAGCAAGTGAAGCTTTCCTGAGGGACCCCATAACGTTGGAGTCAGCTCCCCCTTGGAGCGTGCCCCCGAGCCCGGTCACRCGGGGAGGCCGTAGCAGAGCGGGGAGCTGCACAGGGCTGGCTGAGCGCCCCGGCTTGTCCTTCCCCGGGGCTGGGGACCCCTCCGTTCACCTTGGCCAGTTCAGAAGGGCTTCTTCTTTTGATGGTGTTTCCTCTTGAGTGGRGATTAACTTCCAAGCAGGGTGAGTCAGGAATGACCCATGGAAAATTCCTTGCAGCTTCCGTCTCCAGCAAGGCCCAGATGCATCGTGAGTGCAGCGATGTCCCACAGGCTCCGTTTCCATCTTCACTCTTCCAGTCTTCCCTGCCAGCAGCCCTGCTGAGCGCAGCGAAGCAGCCTTGGGCAGATCGCTGGCAGCCCAAGTGAGGCCCATGTCTGCTCGGTGACAACTGCCAGAAGTCAGTACCCCAGTCTGCAACGTCACCTCCAGGCTCCAGGGGACAGGGTGGAGGCTGCAGCCTTGGCTGCATTCACCGCTGCAGACCTAGGGTTCTCCTCACTGCGGGAGGTTCTCATGGACCATTAGTCAGGAGCAAGGAAGCCAGTTTCACGGTCACATAAAGAGCCAACATAAAAGGCCATTGACACTCTCATTCCAGCCAACCCCCTTATTTTCCTGGCGGGGCTGAATGGAAGTTATGCAAGTCTTTGCTACCCTTTATTCTTCCTGCCATCTCCGGGGCTCCTCAGGGAGCTCTAAGGTTACTGTGTAGAAGGTCACATTCACCAGAAGACAGGAAATCAGAGGCCTTTGGTTAACGTGGGAGGCTTGGCAGCCTGAGAAATCAGACCCTTATTTTTACAGTCATCTTTCAATGTAAATAACATGCGTTTTGAATTACTGGCTCTCGCTGGCTGCGCTCGCAGCTCGTTCATGCAGGGAGCTCCAGGTCTCCCGAGGGGGATGTTCCGCATCGGAGCGCCTTTCCTTGGTTCTCTCTCCAGGCTGCACATGAAGGGCTGGACTACGTGCTGCGCAAGACCGTTTTTTTGCTGGTCTTTGGAAGGAAATAGTTGCACCCAGTGGGCAGTAAGGCTGGCCCAGGTGAACATGTTCAGCCTGTCCACGATCTTGATGTCTTTTCCACCAGATCATCACCAGATCACCAGGAAGCTGGTCTGCTCTGAGCAAACTAATTTTTGGGAAGCAGCGTGTTCCCTGAAGAGGGATTTGGGTTCAGCCTGACTGTGGCAAGCTGCGGTGCGCAGGGCCTGGCCACACCACCCGTGCAGCCCGCTGCTAGCCGCAGGCTGTGTGTCCTCCACTCGGCCTGGGTGGAAAAGAGGGCTGGGAGAAGCACAGTGAAGCCAGCATTTCCACAGGCCTCTTCAGGAAAAGAGCTTTTTTACCAAAGGAAAACATATCCGGGCTCTTGTTTCTCAACGAGACTACAGTAGCTTCCCTTCTGCTGGTAACCTTTGCCCAGCAATGGGTACAGGGGCTTTGGCAGAGCCTTTAGTGGGCTCCATGGTGCATTAGTGACAGGAGGTTTCCCTAGATGTTTTCTGAAAGCCCTTTCGTTTCCTCTGCCTTTTCTGGAAGGAGTTACCCAGAACTGCTGGAAGGAGAGACCTGCAGCCGTGAGCGTGAGCGAACGAGTCCGTGATGCTGACAGGTCCCTCCCTGCCCCCTCGAACCATCCTCTGGGACGGAGGACTGAGCTGGTTCTGGCACCACTTGCCAATTACCAACGGGCGTCTGCCCGTGCCCGTGACCCCTTCGTCCTGCTGGCAGAAGCCCTCAGGAGCTGGTTCTGCTGACATGGCACTCAAGTCTTTTTGGCTGTGCTGCGTTATGAACCTCGCGGTCACTTCTGCTGCCCAGAAAGGTTTCCGGCCACCCCAGGACGTTCGGGACAGGTGGGCACACCAGCACCCGGGCACTCGCACTCCGCTCTGCAACCGCGCAGGGTAATTGATGGGTAAGTGCCCGTAGGCCTGGGGATCTCTTCCACGTGCCACGCTCATCACTCATTTCGCTCATGAGGTTGTCTGCAGCCATCTCCTTCGATGGTGCTGCTAGGCAGGTGCCCATCTCTTCAGGACACCATCAGCACCTGGACGCAGCGAGGGATGGCGTGAGCTGGTCAGAGCTAGTCTTGGCAACACGGAGCTGCACCAGGGCCGGGGTGATGCTGGCGCTGGAGCCACTGTGTTGCACCCACCGGTCTCAGCAGTGACATGTGTTGAGGGACCTGCTGGTCCCTGGATTCCTGCATCCCCAGACAGCCACTTCCAGGTTTCCCACGTCCAGCAGAGGAGCTGCTGTCTCAGGACACCTTCAGGAGAGGGCTGTGGTGCCGCGGGTGGAGGAAGGCAAGGAAGCTCTGCACGTAGCGGGATATTCCTTATCAGAGCAGCCAACGCACTGCAAAAAACCGACAGGATCTGACAGTTCCAGGTCAGAATCAAACCTCTCCCCAGCAGCTTCCTGTCTGGTTTATGACTAATGTGGCGTAAGTCTGGCTCCTCGGCCTGCTCCGGCGGCCAAACCGCAGGGAGATTCACGGCTCTGCCTTGAAGGACCGGGCGAGGTCACCGTGCCGTTCCTCAGCACCGGCTCCCCGAGGCCGGACCTAACCCATGTACGGAGATGCACCAAACGGTGCCTGGGTGTCTCACGATGCGTCTCAGAAGTGGGAATGTTTCTGGCCGCCCCTGGCTGCCGAAGGGCAGAGCTCACACGGGCAAGGTAACGGGAAGGGAAGAGACGGCAAAGGCTCTGCTGGAGCGAAGAACCAGTGTGACTGAGAACAGCCTTTCTTTCCTGTGAACAATTTCCAAGTGGGTATATAAGTGTGTTTTAATCCTTATCTAATTTTTTTCTGCATTTTCATACTTAGACCTCACCCCACAGGACGTGTGGGTGTTAGGTGATGAAAAAATAACTTTCTTCTTTTTTCAGTGAAAACCTAAAAAAGAAAAAGCATGAAAATGCCCCAAAGCAGAAAATTTTTCAGCAAATAGTTTCCCAGCAGCCTTGCTGGTGCAATGGCATTGAGGTCTGAGAGCCCAGTGGGCTATGGGAGGGCTATGGATCCGTGGTGACAGGGAGACAGGAGGTGGGGATTGGCCCCATTTACAGCCCTGGGCTCTTTTCCCTGCCTTGACAGTGAGCTCAGCTGTTTCTGTTTCCTTAGTTGTAAAATGAGCATTTTCCTGCCTGCCGGGAGGATCTGAACTCTCCCCAGCTGGCAGGAGCCCTCATCTCTGGTGTGAGGCTTGGCTTCACTAGCAGGAGGCACCAGACCTGGGGACACCTGCAGATACGAGGCCTGGGGACATCCCGGAGCCCAGGACCCACCACCCATCGTGCCTGGAGGAGCGGTGGGCACTCGGCACATCCAGGTGCCAGCACCCCCGGACACTCAGGCAGGAGCTGGGTGCAGGCCGTCCTGCTGCCTGGACCAGTGCATGGACAACACGTCTTGGAAAGAGCTTCATGTCCTTGGGCTCGTGCCCCGGGAAGCACTGGGGTCACCACGGTCTTCCTGTAGAAGTAACGGGGTCGACTGGCATCACAGCAACCTTCAGCCCGGCTTCAGCCCCCTGTGCCTTTGTGCAGAGCCATCCTATAAATATCTCCCACCAGAAGAACATTTCCAGGTCAGAAATTTCAGCTTTCCCTTATGTTCTCTTGCACAGCCAAGAGAAGGAGCATATGGCAATAAAGCGATTCTGCTGGGTATGGCTGGGATAGAACAACCTTGATTTAGTTTTCCTCTCTTAGAAAAACAAATGTGGTGGGATTTTTTTTCCAGTATAGATGGATTTTTCGATCTGTGGGACTTTGCTCTGCAGACGGTAACAAATCTGAAGCAGGTCAAAGTCTGTGTCTGAGCTTTCAGATAAGATGCTCTCTTTGAACCACCTCACCTGTCAGGCACTGAGCATGTGCCCCTTGGAGCTGCATGCATTTGGCATCTGGCAATCCTCCTGGCCACAGTCAGGATAAACAGGCATCCTAGAAAAAAAGCCAGATCCCAAGAAACTGCCCAAGAGGGGTGGGGTGCTTGGAAATTGCTTCCTCTTTGCAAAGCGCAAAGAAAAGTGAAATCCTGAACACAGCCCAGAAACTAGGAAGTCCCCCCAAAAACCCCAGATGAAACCAAAATGGGACATTTCCCATCAAAGTGACTCAGGATGTCAAAATAGCTGTAGCTACCAGCGACACCCTGAGATCATGGAACACACTGACGTCAACATTTCAAACTGAAAACTGCAATTTGTGTTTTGAAGTGTTGCTTTAAAATCACAGCTTTGGGGTTCACTTCTCCTAATGGAAAACATTTAAGAAACCACCCATATCAATGCCTTTGGCCAGGTAGTATTTTATTTTGGAAGAAACCATATTTTCCAAAGGGGAAAAAGTCTTGCTGCACTCTGTGTGTCCATGATCCGGTCACGCACTGAGCCCTCAAAGAGCCCTGGTAGCAGGGACAGGATTTCTAATGAGAAAACCAAGAGCAGAAGAAATTTGCTGCTATAAACCACCACCGTGCTCTGGGCTGGGCTTCATGCATAATAGATCAGCTGAAAGGTCGTGCACTCCGTTTTCTTCCTTCATGGTTCCCCAGGCAGCTCGGAGCACAGACAGACCAAAGTCCCCAGCGGAGGGACTTTACATGCCACCCCGGGTCCCCGCTGGGTCCTGGGCAGCCTGGTCCACCCGAAATGCTGCCCACACCATGCTGCGAATCTCCTTCCTCCGAGGGCTGCAAGGGCGAGAGGCGCCGGGATGCTTGGCCGCCCCTCGGACAGCGGTGACGGATCAGTGTCCGCCAGCTCCCAGTTTTGCTGGTCCCTCCGGGGTGTGCATGCCTGTCCCAGGAAGGATGGGGTGGTTAGGACATGTTTGACCCTTGCTGGCGCAGCGGGTGGTTTTAGGCTGATCTAGCCTGGACGCGATATGAGCAGAGGTACATGCTGCTACCGGAGGGGCGAAGTGAGAGAGGTACGGTATCCCTGGGAACGGCTGGCTGCAAGCTGGGGAAAGCCAGGCCGGAGCTGGGGAAGTAGAGGCCGGGGTGCGGAGGAGAGCGCTGGTCCAGCGTGCTGGTGGGGGGCTGGCGGGGACGGGCTGTGCACCAGGCTGTGGCTCGTACAGCTCTACCCATCTGCTGTGCTGGGATAGCTCTTGTGCATGGTGGTGTTTCCAAATTAGAGGACTTTTCAGCTTAACTTTAAGTGGTTCAGCAGCTCAGCTTCACGCAGTAACTTGTGGCCTCGGTGGCCAGGAGACCTGGGCTGGAGGAAAGGACTGTGCTGGTGGAGGCGTCCGAGGCCTCGAGCCGAGGGTCAGGACAGCCGGCACCTTGGGATCTGGGTGGGTGTCTGCAGGGAGAGCTCTGGGCCTGCCCTCCCCAGCCCATGACCCCCACCGTGGGTACCTGCCCGAGGGCACGGGTGGGCTGGCACGTTGCGAAGGCCCCGGGTCCCCGGGATGTGCGTCGTGCACAGCACCGTCAGCGCTCCAGAGAGGTGCAGCTCAGAGGCGGGGGCCTGGCCCCCACGAGCTGGCCACGAGCCCCAGGCAGAGAGCAGCCCAGTCCTCGCCTTGGCCACGTGCAAGGGATCCTTCCACGCGCTCAGCACAAAACCAACCCCATCCTCTGCCATTTCCTCCCACCTCTGCCGCCCAGTATCTCATGTAAGGGCAGCTGGGTGAAGGGGCGAGGGTTCGCTTCCACCTCCCCGTCAGTCTGTGCACCCTGATCGGGTCTCTGATTCACCAGAGAAGCCAGGATTCCTCCCGGGGGTGAGAGGCTGGAAGAGAGCACACCACCGCTTTGGCTTCCACCCAGACATACCTCTCGGCACGTGAGAGGACTATAGAAACCAGAGGGTCTGAGCTCAGGAGAGCGTACAAAGACAGGGACCCTGTCTAGACCCCCCCCAAGCCTCCAAGTGCATCCACATGTGTTCAGTATTCGGAAGGATTTTGTTTAACATCAGAGGAACATGAGGGATATGACAGATAACACAGCTGGTCACGACAGAGACAACCACGTCACAACACCTTGCTGGAGAATCCTGCTCTCATTAGGATTTTCCCTGGAGCAACTAGAGAAAGTCCACCAGCCGTTTCCAGTAAATAGTCATCCTCCCAACATGTGGCTCCCCAGGGACATCTCGCCGACAGCATTGGCAGCGTTTCTGGAGAAAAACTGAACTTCTGATGGAATTTCAGGGCAGCTGAAGAAGGGGATATTGGAATATCAAGAAAGGTGTATTTGCAAAAAAATATAATGTTTACTCAGCCAAGAAACAAGACCGCAGGCTGCACATATGCTGTCATGGCCAGCAGCACAGTCCAAGAAAGCGTACACAGAGAACCAGCTCCAAGCCAGGAATTTCCGTCGGGAAAGCATGCTTGTGAGTCAAACCTATTCCTGTAACTCAGCGATGATTCAAGCACCGTTTCACTAGGAAACATTGTTCATATCCATGTCAGACTTACGGGCTGGGCTGGCGTTGCTGTTTTTTTTCCACCTCTGGAGCACATCTGGGTGCAGCTGCGGAGGAGGCTTCCCGCGCTGCGTGGGACGCTCTCCCTTATCACGCCGTGGGAGTGAGCCCCTCCGGCTGGAAGGAGCTGCTCACGCGGAGGCTTGACGACAGAAGGGACTGGGGGAAGGGACCTGTTAGCGTCACAGCTAAGTCCCCAGCCACATCTGCCTCCTTGCAGGTGCCAGGGGACGTGGGCCTGAGCGGGGACCCAGGTTTCGGGTAATCTGTGCCAAAAGGACATGCAGAGGCAGCACAGAGGGGCAAGAGACCACAGAGGGCATTTGGGGTTTGCAGATCCCTAGGCCAAAAGCACCTTCCAGCTTTCTGAGTTGCTAAGAAAATCAGCATTAAATTAATCTCAAATGCCCCAAATTGTTATTTTAACTGTTGGTGAGTCAAGGGAACCGGTGATCCCTGCAGCCTGA
This sequence comes from Casuarius casuarius, assembly GCA_003342895.1. Classification (NCBI taxonomy): domain Eukaryota; kingdom Metazoa; phylum Chordata; class Aves; order Casuariiformes; family Casuariidae; genus Casuarius; species Casuarius casuarius. The sequence continues at coordinate 98,987 of PTFA01000232.1, forward strand.
CGGGGGTCTCCGGCCTCGGGGCCCCACTCTGACTTGATACTTTCGACGTGATGCTGAATGTCACCAAGAGGTTCACAGCTGCTCACCACACATCACCTGCTTGGGGGGCCGCGCTGGGGCCACCACAGCAGCCTCGGGGCTTTGGGCAGAGGGAAACCCAGCCCACACAGTCAGCTTTGCCCTCTCCTTGCTGGGAGCCTGGACGTTGCCACTTGTTTGCACAAACCCTGGATGACTGCACCAGGCGATGGCTGCAAAACCCCAGCTGGGAGCTTGTTGGGGCGACTGCAGGGGACGTCGGTGCTGGAGCCCCGGGTGCGTGGAGGGAAGGTGCCAGGGCAGAGATTAGGAACAAGAGCCCTCTCCACCGGGCCTCACAGAGGAGCAGGAAAGCAGAATATCTTAGTGGGGAAAGGTGGCACCATGCTGGGGCTGCCCTGGTGTCACTCCAGTCGTGGGCATCTCATGGCCAGGCACGCGCAACCCCTGCGCCTTGCTGCCCCGCACCGCGCCGGTGCTGGCACTCACACGGGGAGCACAAAAACTGCAGAGCGGAGGGACCCTGTCCTCCCCATTCCTGCCCGGGGATGATTTCTTAGGTTTGTTTCCTCTCTCTCAAATCCCTCTGATGTCCCGAGCTGGCGCGAGGGATGGAGCCTCATCCTTAGCATGTCACGCATGGCTCTGCAGCTCCACTCTCCTTGGACTTTAGTACATGCTACAAAAATAGCTGTCAAAAAGGGAAGAAGTGACCTTTGTCATTTGAATAAATATTTGCTTGGTCAGCATAAGCGTGGCATGTTTGGGGGCTTTTGAGGGAGGTTCCAGGGGCTCTCAGCCAGAACCAGATGATTTTCACTCTCCGGCGGCAGCCGTGAAACGCACTGGGGAAGTGGCCTCCTAATCCCGGCTCTGCGCGACAGGCGTCCGGGAGAAGAGATGCATTTCAGCGAATGCAAACAGAGCCTCTTAGCTTCCTCTGGTATCTCCATGTCAGAAGCACCTTGCTGCCTGGTCACCCCCCGGCTGGCAGGCTCCCAGCCCGTGGCATGTTCCCAGCCTGGGGCGTGCGGATGGGAAGCAGGGATGCTGCAGGGCTGGGATGGGAAGTAGGGCTGCTGCAAGGCGGTTGGGTTTTAAAGGCAAATCCTTGCACCATGGGGGTTTTTTTGAATGCAGAAAAGCAAAAGCTGAACGACCACTTCCAGGCTGTGAGCTGTGGTCCAGGAGGAGCAGAGCTCCTGGTTTCAGGGGCTTGATTAAGACACTAAATCCCTTCTCCATGCGGGTGGCAAAGGGGTTTCCTGCGGGAGCCGAGATCCTCGTTTGGGCAGGCGAGAGGGGTTCAACGAGGCCAGCCAAGCCGGGAGCCCTGCCACGGCCGTGTAGGGGGAACACGTGGGCAACGGCAGAGCACCGCAGCCCGTGGAGCTGATCCTACACGCTCCCTTGGGATGCCGTGCAAGCCCTTTGCCCTCCCCGGGCACATGTCCAGGATGCCCAGAACAGGGAGCTACACGGAGCCAACCCCCAGGAATCCCCTAAAACCCCTGCGAATCTTTCCAGGCACCAACAATTCCAAACCCTTTGGAGGGTCACGGCACAGCCCTGGCTGAAGGCTGCCAGCAGAAGTCCTCGAATTCCTCGTAGGGCGCGTTGGCCGGAGCGGGGCCGCGGCGTTGGCCGGAGCACCGGCCGCAGGTGGCTCAGCCCTGCACCTGCTGCTGTGACCTTTCTGCAGGGCCTGGAAACCGAGCCAAAGAGAATGAAATTAGAAGCAATTAAAAATTAATCTTGGCTCGAGCTCAGATCATGCTTTCTACCAATTTTAGCTGCTTGTTGCTTTGGAGACGGCATGCACCAGAGTTCAACCACTCTCGGTGATGCAACGCAGAGGGGATTTCTGCTGGCGCAGGGCTCTTCGGGCCAGGAATAGACACGAGGGCATCCAGTGACTGAAGCTGAAGCGAGATGAACCCAGGTTAGAATTAAAGTGTAAGTTCACAGCAGAAAGCAACAAGCAGGTCCTGCAATGCTTGACTTTCTGCCTAAAAATCAGCAGCTTCATTTTCTACTTTTCAATTAATCGCTGCTGGGATCCAAAACGAAGCTTTGCTAGTAATGAAAAGTCAAAACGTTTCCCTTTGATAGTGCGTTGTGACGCATTTTGGCTTTTTCTCCCCAGATTCCCCCAAGTGCAGCCAACACCTATTTGCCAAATTCAACTTTAATTCCCTGTTTCCATTGCCCTGAATCCATTGGGCAAATAAGTGGTTTGTGTGGAACACGGGATGTGCCCAGCTCTTCCGTTGATCCCGGAGTGAATTACCAAATGGGTTTTTGTTGACTCCAAGAATTTCAGTGCCGCTCGGGCATCCCAAGCCACAGACATCGGCTCCAGCAGTAGCCCTGGAGATGGGATCGTGGCCCAGAATCAGCTGCTCCTACGGGGCTCCCAGCTCTCCCTGTCCTGGGGCTCGGGAGCACGGCCAGCGGCTCTTGCTGCGTCTGTTACTTGGACTTTTTGAGCCAAAGTCTCTTATTTTGGGAGCCTTCTTCCCTTGAACTTGTCTGGAAAGTCAGAACAAATTAACTTGTCGCATGTGACTGCTGCAATAAGCTGAAGTTTCCTATTCCAGAGGAAACAGGAGCTTTGGGGGCCAAGGAGAGAAACGCATCACTGACAAAAAGACACGGCTTAAATTTTCCAGCAAAGCCTCCAAGAATCATCGGGAAAGCGAGGTTGGGAGGGATGTTTGGGGGTCCCTGCCCAGCGCAGGGCTTTTCGCTGTGCCCCTGCCTAACGCGGCCTCGCAGAGCCGCTGGGAACGGTTCTGCAGCGTCCCGTGATGCGACGCCCGCGAGACGCGGCAGGGCTGGGGGCTGCTCCGGAGGGTCCCGGGAGGCCCGGACACGGCGGCCAGGGTTTCACCCCGGCAGCACCTGGAGAGCTTTCAGCTGCCTTTTCAGCCCCTCTCAGACGCTGACTCATGAGCGGCAGGGTCAGCAGCCAGCTCAGCCCGGAGCAAAGCAAACAGGTAGCTGCCCGGGGTCGAGAGCAAGGACGGGCGCCGGGAGCGAGGCTCGGCCGCGGCGGGGCGGCGCTGGCCCCGAACCAGGAGATCCAGGGCGACGGTGACGGGCTGCTCTCCGCGGCGCGGGGGACGTCGGAGCCACGCGAGGACGTCGCACGGGGCTGGAGCCCCGGCGCGGGGCGGCTCTGCCCGCTGGCAGCTGCCCAGCGCCGGCTCTGCCTGGGGGTTTGCAGAGGGATTGCTCAGGGCCAGGGGGTAGAGGCAGCTCCCGAAACAGCAGCGGGATCCTGGCCGCTTGGGTTTCCGAGCGCGCTGGAGAGCACGTGCAATGCTTCCCGATTGCTGCTCGCCCTCGGGCCCCCAGGTGCCAGCACCCCCTGGCCAGCTGAGGACCCTGGGCTTGGTGGCCGCCCTCCTCTGCAGCAGCGACTGCCGGGACCGTCCTCCACCCCTTTCTGCCCCCTCTCAAGGCCCAGGGCCGGGGTGCGTGGCTCACTGTAAGAGTTTTCCAGGTGCTAAAAGCTTTTCCTTCCCCCTAAAAAATCAGTTTCTTTCATTTCCCAGCGTGGTTAATTTTTTTCTGGTCTTGACAGGAAACTGGAAACCAAAAACATTCCTCCCCTGCCAAGAGGGGCCTAATTGGGGACCTTCTGCTGGTCACTCGCCCAGGCTCCATCGGTGCCTTGTGCACGTGCTGCTCCCCTGTGCGGCTGCCCGCTGCTTCGGATCCCCTTTTCCAAGCTTCACCCTCTCGCGAAAACTGCTGCTGAAGCCGAGTGGATGGCTCATAAACAGCCAGGCTGTGTCGGCTCTCCGCAAAAATCCTCTCTCCTGTAACGGTCTCGTGAGTCGTGCGGTATCTGGGAACGCTCCCGATGTCTCAGCTCCCGAGCCATGAGAACAGCAGCCCTCTGCCTCCACTTACCCAAGATCACGGCTCCTGCAGCTGAAGAGCAAAGCGTGAAAACGTGGCTCAGGTGTGCTGGAAAGCCCTGACCCACCACCTAACCCTCCCCAAGGGTGTTTTCCTTATTCACATCTCATTATTACGGGGAGGGAGCCCGTGCTGTGATTTTCGGAGCACCTTGTTGGTGATGGGGCAGCAACCATGGCACCGTCACCAGTGTCTGCGAGCAGATCCCGACTCTGCAAACGCACCAGGGCGAGAAACGGGAACCGTCGCAGGCTGCAGCTGAGCCCGAGGGGGCAACACGGCACGTCCGCGCTCCTCGTGCAGGAAGGGCTGGCCAGGACCCCGGCGTCCCCGTCCCTGCCCGCACCACGGCCCAGCGCGCAGCCACGGGCCACGGCACGGCCGGAGGGCAGCCGTCCCGTCTGGCTCTGATCTTGGGGCAATCCGGTCCCGCCGGCAGACGCAGGGCCGTGAGACCCTGCCCAGGCTCCACGCCACGGCCCGGAGCCCCAGCCAGGCTGGTGCGCGAGCGAGCTGGGCCATCTGTCAGCCGAGCGATAATGTGGCCGAAAAGACTTTAAACCCCCAAACGCCCACCGCCAGCAGAGGTTTGACCCGGAAAAGCAGGAAATTTCAGGCTCTGCAGGGTCCCCAGAAGATTTCACTGTCATTAGTGATTTCGTGCGGAAGGGGCTGAGAGAAGGCAAGATGCCACAGTGATGGGCAGTCATCTAAAACCCAGCAATAGCTGGCAGTTTGGGGGCAGAAAGCCTGGCTGGGACCTAGTTCTTTGCCTCTCAGCGCCTGTGGTGGAGATGTCATGCAAGCCCCGTCCTCCACTGCCTTCGTCTCGGCGGAGGTCTAAGCCACGATCCCTCTGGCGAAATGTCTACGTTGAGCTGAGCTGAATGATGTCCTTGACTCCAGTGCCCACAGCGACTAGGTCGCCCTGGCAGTGAGTGCGGCGAGCGCCTCGGGTCACTGGCTCAGACATAGGCCTGTGCTCCAGACGGCTGCCGGGGAGATGAGTGCCACCCCTCATTTGTGTTAGTGTGACAATATCCCCCCGTGAATGACCAAACAAATCATGCAGAGCTGGGAGAGACGCCCAATTAACACAGTTATTATTAGCGACATCAGGACAAAGTTTGCAAACAGGGAAATTCAGAGTCCCTGTGAAGGAGATGGCAAGTGCACAACCGTGGGACAACGAGAGCGGTAGTGGGAATGCGGTTTCATATGGCTGCAAAGAGATTGCTGGTAAAAGATGGGCCAGGTGACGTAATGGCCATGATGTCCTCTGCAGGCTGGTGACATGAGTCCATACCACATCCCACTGCCAGAGCAGGGACATCCCTGGGTATCAAATGGGCTGTAAGGACTGGAAAGGTGCTAGCAGTGTTGTGGGAGCCTTTGCACAAGGGGAGCAGGGATGTGTCACTGCAGGGCCACATTGTCCCCAGTGCCTATCTCCTCCTGTTCCCACCAGGGAGCCAGCACGGAGAAGTCCTGCCTGCTTCCCCCAGTGCGAAGGGGACAAGAATCCCCCCCTTGACTCATACCCAGGCAAATCCCAAGGAAATTCGGGCCTTCAGTATTCGGGCCAAGACTCTCAGGCACGACTGGTAATCCCAACATCTGGATGTTCAGTGGGAGAAACATGAGAAGGTGCTGATGTGCAGGGGAAAGTGTGCTGAGTTTCCAGCCAGTGGGACCTTTAAGGATGCCTGTTCTCAGGCCCCCAAATTGCTTTGGCCTTTGCCCGCGGGACTGCAGCTACGCGGCCTCTTTGCCGTATCTAGGGCAGCCCCAGGGAGCCCACAGCAGCTTGTGCGCTGCTAGAGCTCCTGTCGCTTCTGCTCCCCATTGATCACTTGGAGACGCGCCTAATTCATCCTTTCAGAGGGGAGATAAGATGGATTAAGGCCTGCTGAATGGTTGCCAAAAGAATTGCCATTAGGCCCTGGAGAGCTTAATCTCCACCAGACTAAAAGCAGGCTGGCTGCACCACAGCTAGTCCCGTCTGCACGGGGATAAAAGCATAGCGCAGGATTTCAGGGGCTATGGAAATGTTTGGAAGCTACTAAATCTGTCCCGAGCCCATGTGCTGTCCAGAGCAGCCAAATGCGGGTGCTCAGCCCCACTCCTGCCCCAGACTCCTTCCAGCACCCACGGGTGCTGTCACCAAGCATGGTGCGGATACATGCAGAGGACCACACTGGGCACTGGGGTTTCAAACACCTCTGTGCCGTGATTCTCCATCTCGATTCGCTTGACTTTGAGGCTCCTCCATCCCAGGCAGTTATCTCCTGCAGATTAGTTTTCCAAAGCTGCCCTTGCCTGCGTGTTTCTCAGCTGACTCACTTTTGTTATTTCCTCCCCGTATCTCTGATTTCCTTTACTGTCCTCACACTACCTCTCACCCAAGGCCCGGTGTCTCTTTGGGTGTCCCTGACCCACTGCTGCTCAGGGAAGAGCTTATTCCTTGGCCTCCCTGGTGATTTTGGAGGAACATGACGTCCTCTCTTCATGCGGGGTTGCCTCCAAAGCAAGCCCAGGTTGCAGAGCAGAGCCCAGCTTTGGGGTGGGTGCTGGCTTGCTCAGCGGCCATGGGGCTGAGCCAGGGCCAGGGAGCAAAGGAGCTCCCAGCTGAGCACAGGAGCAGAACTGGCCGTGCCCGTGTCCAGGGGCTCTGCCTTGCCCCAAGGTAGGAAGAGCGCAGGGCACTTCGGCATCGCTGGGGGAGCAACGCAGGCCCCGAGCTGGACCCCTGCTCTCTCTCCCCCATCTTCTTTCCTTGGGGTCTTTGTGTCTCCAAGCTCCTGCCAGCCCAGGACTTGTGCACGGTGGAGACGAACCTCTGGTTCGAAGCCCAAGCAAACAAGCAGGGACCTGGAGTAAATTTTCTCGCCACAACAGCCCCTCCAGGAGAGGATCGTAGGCAAGTCTGCAGTCCTCGTTCCGGGTGAATCGGCTCCGTTGGTGATGGACAGCCCTGAATTTGCCCTGCCCGCCCCCAGCACTGCCCGCGTGCCGGCACGAAGACCCTGCCCCACTGAGCTCTCTGCGGCATCATGCAAGGTCACCTCGGGGCGGGGGTTGTACCAGCGCCCAGTGTCACCCCAGCACAGAAGACCCCATTTGAGGGACTGAGCCAGAAGCAGCCTTGTGCTGAGCAGGGGTGGCAGGACGGCCGGTCAGCCCGGGGAGGTGGGAGCCCCTAGTTTTCCTAAGGAACTTGAGATGGAGCCTACACGCAGCTGGTATAAAATCAGCCCCACTCCAGGATCTGGCCCTGAGGCCGTCCCTGCTTTTGCTGGTTCGCAGCTCCACAAGACGTGTCCCAGCTGAGCAGGCAGCAGAGCATGAAGGACCTTTGCAGAGACGGGCTGCACCGACTTGCCTGGGCGCGCAGAGCCGGCGACGGGCGCTGGCACCCACCTCCCTAACGACAGCGCTGCCGGGTGTCGAAACACGTCCCAGTGCGGTTGCATGAGCAGCCACCCAGCTCTTTGGGAACTCGGCACCGGGCTGGTGACTCAGCCCTGCCCGGGAGGAGGGGACGAGACGGGCTTTAGGGCTGCAGCCTCTCCTAGAAGCTGGGTCGGATGGGCAGATATTTGCATTTTAGTCCAATTTCTTTGGTGAGTAGCAGGGTGTGTGCACCAGGGCATGGCTGTGCCGTCCCCCAGGGCTGCTGGCCCCAGGCACAGGCACTGCCCTCGGGTGCAGGATTTATCCCGCTTTGGGCCATCCAGGCTGGGACAGGGGACGGAGCACGGGCTGGCGCCGGGCAGGGCGTGTGCATGGGATGTTCAGCCCTGCGCTGACCTGTCTGTCCATCTGCCTGTCTGTCCCAGTAAGAGGATTCTTGAGTTCACTTTTCTTCCACTGGTTTAAAGCCTAGATGAGGCCAGACCCTGGGAACAGGTCCCTGGCAGCGTCCCAGCTGCCTGCGGAGCCCGGGAGGGAGCCTCGGGGCCGGGAGCCTGTGGGTCCCTGGGCCTCTGCCCTGGAAGCTGCTGAAATCGCGATGCAACTTCCTCCAGTCCTGATTTCCGAGCTGCTTCCAGGGAACGGTTTTGCGGCTGGGAAGGACAGGCCTCTGCCAGGCACTGCAGGGGACAGTCCCTTGTATCGGTGAGCAGCCGCTACAACCTCCCGCCCTGCGCCAGCATCCTTCCCCGCCAGCTCCTTGGGGTGCTCCTCGCCCCCAGCTTCTTTCCCGCGAGTAGAAAACCCTCCTTCAGCCCCATCTTCCTGCATCCCTCCCGACGCCGCAATCCCCTCCGCTCCGGCCTCTGCCGCCTCCCGCCGCCCTTCCCTCCCGCGGGGCGCCCGGAGCCGGCAGCTCCCGTTGCAGAGGGGCCCGGATGGAGGCTGGGCACCGCCGCGCCGTCCCCGCCGGGGTGACGCAACCGGGGTTCGCGCAGCGGTGACGCCTTGTTGCAGCAAAGCAAACACAGCTCGGAGCCTCGTGCTTCGTTGCGACAGCGCTGCAAGCCGCGTGCTGCCTGCGTGGCCGGGCGCTTGTGGCCCCGCGCGAGCCGGGGCGCCGGCACCGTCCACCCCTCTGGTTGTGATTTTCTAGGAAGCCGCAGCGGCCGTCGTGCTGCCGAGCCCAAGGCTGAGCTTTTCCTCCGGGGAAGGGGACCGCCGAGGCCCCAGCGCCGTCAAAAGCACCGCGGCGGGGCTGAAACGCGAGGCCCGGCTCAGACCAGCGCTCGGAGCTCCTTTTAGGGCGAGATCTCGGCGATTCCTCCCAAGTCCCCTGCAGTTATTTTAAACAGCACGGATATCGCTGCCAGCTGCAAAACGCTCCGGGATGTGTTTTCCAACAGATGATGGCTCGGGGCAGCCCTGGCCGGCGGCCGGCACGTGCGGCCGTGCCCAGACACGCAGCCCCCGGCACGCCRGTCCCCCAGACGGGGCGAAGCAGCCCCGGCTCTCCGGAGACGATCCCGGCCGGGGCTGTTTGCCTGGAGGCGGCTGATGTAGGTGAGAGTTAAGCGGCGCTCGGGAAGCCGAGCCTTCCCCACGCTGCCTTGATGTAGCATTTGCGGGAGCAGCATGTTCCAGCACAGCCATAAACACAAGGAGAGGAATAAACTTGCCTTTATCTGCCTGCAGGGCCTTGGGACTAATTTAGGAAAGAGAAAAAAAAAAAAAAACCCACAACCCAAATGGTTTGTTTTCTAGCAGAGCTGAAAACAGAGCAGAAGCCGGGAGGGAGAAGTTCAGCCCTGGCGCAGGCAAGCGGGAGTCGTGACACCCCGCCTGGCCCCGATGGCACGGGGTGACGGCTCGCCACCCTGCTCCGCCGGGGCCCACGCACCCGCGAGCTGCCGTCCCAGCCGGGTCCCCAGGCCTGCCGCGGGCGCAGGTGGCCCCAGCACCGCGGGGACCATCACCCTCCTCCCAGGCCTGGCTGCAGGGGCTGATAACCCAGCTGGCAGCCTCCGCGTGGGGCTCCGGCGAAGAAGCCTCTGGTTAAGGTCCCCAAAATCCAAGATGCCGAACAGGATGAACAGAACCGGGCTGCAGTGAGCCGTGTGCCAGCACCCAGCCCAGCCCGGCAGATGGGGGGGCTGACGGACCGCTGCTCGCCGTCGCCGTGCTGCCCGGGCTCCGGGGCGTCCACAGCTCCCCCAAACCTCGTGTCCCTGCAGAGCTATCAATCACCTCCTTGCAGCCCTGCTGCTGGGAGTCCTGCAGCCCCGCACGCTGCCCATAGCCCCCACCCCCTGCTTGCACCCCCTGCACCCTCTCCGTAAATGCCTGCACCCTATTCACCCCCCCGCACGCTGCCTGCAGCCCTGTGACTCCCTGCCCTGCCTTTTTGGGCAACCCGCCCCGCAGCTGCGCCTCATCTCCCGGAGCCCTCGCAGCCCCACGCCATCCCAGCTGCTCGGCAAAGGACGGAGATGAGCCGGGTCTGCCCCGGCTCCTGGAGGGACCTTTCCTGCCTTCCCGACCTCGGGCTTTGCTCTTCCAACCCATTAACTTGATAAAGGTTGTTCCTCCCCCCTGGGGCCCAGCTGCGCTCACCCCGGGCTGCCTGTCTTTCCCAACCGAAGTTTAAAGCCTTTCCTTGCAACATCACTGTTTTCAACGAAAAGCCTGTCATGTGCAAGTCAGGCCCGCGATGCCTACGTGCTGCCGCTTCGGGATTCACGCTTGCATCCACCCCCCCTCGAAAAAGCTGCTGATCTTGCCCTGACTCGGCTCAGCCCTGTCCCCCGCTCGGGCACGAGCACTTCCCCTTCCCCTGCCCGAGCCCCAGCCCAGCGCCCGGCGGCTCCCTGGCACAGCACCTCGGTGTGAGCTCACTCAAAATGAAATAGTCTGGTTCATTTTCCCTGCAAGAGGATGCTGATGTTGCGGAAACTGAACTTTTCATCCAGGAACGGTTATGAAAAGAAGTTTCCATCCAGATCTACCCACCCGCAGGTGCCCTATCGTCCCTCTTCCCTCCTTTCTGCCCCAAATCTGGGAAGTTTTATCATACTTCGGGGTCATCCTGCAGCCCCAGTTCAAGAAACCAGCCCCGGTGGAGACAGCACTTACAGAAGTGACCCAGGAATCCCGTGGCAGCTCTGAAGGATGCTGCGCAACCGAGCGCCTACGCAGGGGACAGATGTCTGTCCACGTGGATGGACCTTACCATTGCCCGGGCAGCCAAACCAGTGCAGAGATGCTTGCTAACTGGTAATGGAAGTAACTGGAGGTGTTTGCTCCTGCCCTGCTGAAGCTGGGCTTGTCCCTCTGTGATCTGCCACAGCCCTGTGTCCTCACGGTCCCCTCCCAGGGCTACACCACCCAGTGCCATGCACCAGCTGCCCCATCGCCACCCATCRCCAGCCCAGGAGGAACTGAATAGCAAGAGCTTCGAGAAACCCGTCGTGAAACTCCGTTTTGTGTCACCTGCACCCCCGTGTCCTCAGTCCCCTGGTGCCATCCCTATCCCCGGTGACAGACTTTCTCCTGTAGTGGCCCTGGGTGGCTGTGGGGCTCGAGACGGTGCCGGTCTGTGCTGGTGAGTGATGAGGGACACAGTGCAGCGAGCAAGCTCTGACAGGCGCTGGGGTGTTCAGGGCTCCTGGCTCCCAGCTCCTGTTTTAAAATCATGTTTTATTAATTGCAGATGCAATATGAAAGGCTGCGTGCCTTCGCCTGCGCAGTCCCTCCCTGCATCTCCAGGCTCTGCCCGCGTAAAGCAGGTCTTTCATTTATATTTCATGACTGCATCCCTCGGAAGCAGGATTTTGCAGTGAAAATAGGAAATAATTCACGCTCCATGCACGCACCCTCCCAGGCCAACCAAGGCTGACCGCGTTCAGGCAGCCGAGACTTTGGGGTCGGTGTGACGCTCCGYAACTGGTGCCATGCTGCGGGGACCGAAATGGGGGTGGGCGGAGGGTGAGTGGGCCYGGGGATGGAGGGATGGAGGGAGGAGTGGAGGGACGGGTGCATGGACAGAACCCCCTTGCCAACGGCGCTCACAGCCAGCACCCAAAGCAGCGTAGCAGCAATGAAGGTTTTGGTTCCTTTCAGCCGCAGAGTTATTATCAGAGAGGCAAAGGCTGCAGGGTGGATTTTGAGCATCCTTCTCCATCCCACCCAGGGCAGACCCTGCCCGCTGCATCACGAGAAAACCCCGCTCGGACGCCGGCTCGTGTTGCTCCAGGGCCGGCTCAGGGCTTGTCCGAAAGCCTGTTAGCCCCATCCCGCGCGGTCAGAAGGCTGGTTTCGCCCAGGATTCCTGCGACGCCTGCAGCGTGCSGGGGCGGGCGGCCAGGCGGGCGGGTTCGCGCAGACGGGCCCTGCACGCRCGGGCTGACCCTGCCGAGGCAAACGCTGGGAGTCTGGCACGCAGAAAGCCGAGCTGTCTGGAGGTTATCTCAGCCCGGGAAGCCTGTCCGGTCCTGAACTCCAGCTGCCATCGCAGCCGAGCAAATAAACATCACGCCTCATTAAAGGTTTGGGCCAAGCCCTTGGCTGCACGCAGCCACGCGCGGAGGATGGGGGTGACTCGCCGCGCTGGGGACAACGGCACCGTGCGCCGCTGGATCTGGCACCGTGGGCCCAGCGCTGCTGGGGCCGGGGCTGTGGGAATGGCTGAGCTTGACTCAACCCCAATGAACGTTTTAGGGCTTCCTCAGTGCAAATCCGCAGTGCTCTCAGTGCGGGACGAGGGCGTCAGACTGGGTCCAGCCCGGGCACRTCCCTCCCACCCCGGATGCGTTGATGGGAGCGAGGCAGCGGAGCGTGGAGGGCACCAGCTGCCCCGGGCACCCGCAAAGGACGGAGCAGCCGGGGCGCATCTCACTGAGCCCTGCCCTTGCCCCGGGGGACCACAGCTGCCTGCAGCCTTCATTCCCGTTTCAGGCCATTTAGCGCAAGAAACGCTTCCCCGGCTCAGGGGTTTGGGCGCCCGCCAGGTCCTGAGATGAACCRGGGCCTTTTGCTCCCTGCTGCGAGGCGGTTCGCATCCCTTGGGATCTCTGGGTGAAACTCCAAACACCCGCACGCAGCAGCTCGGTTTTGTGCCCCACGCAATCGCAGACAGAGTGTTTCCCCCTGCGCTGCTTTAGCACCCGAGGTCTGGCCATCTCCCCGCGGCGGCTGTCAGTTTGGGTTCGGTTTGCACACAGCCTGTTTCAAGGAGACCGTCTTCTTGTTTGTTCTTGCCTGAACCTTTCAATTAACCTGAATTAAAATGTCATTCCAGCTGACGGTGCCTGGCTCCCTCCGCACTCCCTCGCGGTGATGATGTTCATTACAATCACCRGCCGTGCAAGTAGATTATGTCAAAACTCAGGAGGTGCCAAGGTCTGGGGACTGTCTCCTCGCAGGACCCGGGACCGGCGCGTGGCACCGGGGTGAGGGCACCCTGCTCTGCGTCCGAACCGAGACCAAGGCTGAAAGCCGGTTCCCATGCAAGACTTGGTTTGCAAAAGCAAATGTCCCAAATTCCCACTTCAAAGCCTCTCGGCTGGATCAGCCTGCCCTGGCAGCACATCCTTCAGGGCCCTGCTCACACGCTGCATCTCACCAGCATGCATGGACATCTTCCATGCCCAGACCCTCGGGGCAGGAGAACTTCACCCTTGTTGGACGCAAGGTTGCCCTGAGTCCTCACGGGGGGAGGAAAAAGCCTCTAAAGTTGAGCTGACATCACTCRAAAGGCTCAGAAAACGAGAGGGAAGGAGGAGCCCATCCGACGGACCCCATTTGGCATCCTGTGGCTTCCTGCCAAGGAGGACACCAGCCGCTGCCGGCACACGCCTGCAAGGCTCCCCTGCAAGTTAGGGAGCTGCCCAGCCAGCCCGCAGCTCCTCTCCGCGGGATGCGGCCTCCGGACAAGTCTGCCTGCTCCCACCGGCATCGCCGACGGCAGCCAGACCGCTGCTTCGGACGGGGCAGATGCAGAAAGCACCAGAGATGCTCTGCAGGGCTCAGTGCCAAGCACCCGCGAGGCTGATGGGGGCCGTGCGGGGTGCTCGGGGCTGCTGCTGGGTGCCGGGGGCTGCCTGGCCACGGGGCACTGCCAGAGAGGGTCTTTGGAGCACAGTTTTGGCAGAGCTGGGGCCTCTGAGCTAGTTGTGGAGTAGTTTGGGCCCRAATTTCTCAGGAGGATCAGCAGCCCTCCCCCAGCTCTGAAAAATACTAATGGCTTTGGCATTTGTTAAATCAAATTCTGCAAATCCAGACTATTTCCTGTTTAGAAATTCCTCCTGCTCTGTATTTTAAAGGTGGCCTTTCATGCGGCTAGCAAACCTTGCCTTCATCTGCTGGGAAGCGAAGCCTTTCAGTTTGTCAGAAAATTTTAAAACGTCATTTTACATGGAAATTAAAAACGTTTGTTCTGTTTTTGAACTGTGTCAGAGAACCTAAGAGGTGATTTCAGTCTGACCCTCTGGAGGGGATATTTTAAAGCCTTTCTTTGCAAAAGACCGCAAAACCCGCTTAAAGAAATGCTACAGCAGAGATTTTTGCCCCTCATCCCAAGGATGCAGAGTCAGCAAAAGCCCAAAAGGACAAAATGCAAAGAGGATGCAAAGGGGGGGATTTAGCCCCAGCCTATAGATGATGGAGACAAACTCCCACCAGACGACACAGCGAGGGGCAGCGGGTGCCGTCTGCAGCAGGTTCGGGGGGGACCCAAGGAAAAGCACCTTCCCCGGTGGTGGGACAGGTCAGCACAGCCGTGGCGATCTCGGTCCTTCCCTGGGGGGTTCCCAAAACCTGGCTGCCCAAAGTCCCGACCTGGTGCTGGGGCCGCTCCTGCTCTGATGGACGGACACCTCCCGCGGGGCTGCGACGAACCCGTTTGCAGCTTCGTTTTGGCTCCTTCCCTTTCTGCCTGCCCACCGTGGTCCAACGGCTCCGGGGGCCCCGGGTTGGCACGGGCTGCTCCCGAGCCTCAGAGCCGCCACGTCCCCCCCCGGTCCCCGTCTCCCCCTCGCTGCCCCCCCGCTCGCGCAGCTGGTGCTTTCTCCGCTCCTCGGTGCGTGTCGGGACGTGTTGCTGCTCACCCCGCCGCAGGCAGCCCGGCGCGGGCCCGTGCGCGTCTGCRAATGTCGGCAGCAGGGTAACCGCGAGGTGCCAAAACACCGCTCGGTTCCTCTGGCAGGATTCCCCCAGGAGCTTTTCTCGGAGCTACAGGGAAATGCATGCATTGCCCTGACAYGCGAAGGGAGAAGGTCAGCGGGGACCATTGCGTTTTGCTGCTATTAGTGGCCGTACGGTGCAGGGTCCCGTGTCGTGCGAGGGCTGTGCAGCTCCATCCTCCTCCAAGCAAGAGCTCCTGCAACTTCTGGCATCCCAGGAGCTGCCTGAGGTGGTCCATGAATCTCCTCGGCCCTAAGTCAGGGGTTTCCATCAGAGACAGAGAGCAGGAAAGGTAAAGCGCAGCCTGAATTTGGCCCAGCGCAGCACACGAACGTGGCTGCAGAAATGCAGCCAGACAAGGTGCTTCTCACGAAGTCCAACAAGGGGCAGAAATGCCAAGGAAAGGCCACGCAGAGCCAGATTTTAAGACGATTTCCCACCCAGACTTTTTCACTGGCTTCAACATGAGCGATGACCCTTGCTGATGAATCTCAGCGTGAAGAAACAACCAAATTCAATATTGGCAGTTCACACACACCCTGCATATGTTTATTTAGTCGTATCTGTATGGGGAGAAAATTCCCTTTTCAGTTGACTCCTACAATGAGCAGTCTGTAGTCCTTTTCCAATGGTTAGGGAATCAAACACAGTTTCTGTGCTGCCTGTTCTCACTCATTCAACAAATAATCAAATTACATGTCATGTGCACTGCTCATGGGGAAAGAGATGCCTTTTACCGAAGGTGTGAAAGTCAGTCGTGTGTAAAATTAACTTAGCCCTTTGCTAAGTCAGATGGGAATCGCTTTAGAAGCAATGCAATCTGCAGGGATTCCCGACGCACGGCTGCTCAGCCGCTTTCAGGAGCAGAAAGGAGAGGAAAGCATTTTCCAAACGCCTGGGAGGAGGGTGCTGAGGAAGTCGCTAACGCGCAGGTCGGAGAGGGATAAGATTGCACTCGGGTGAGATCCCCTTGGTGTCCGTCCCAGGTAGGAAAGGGGATTACGTGGGCTTAGGAGGCATGCAACGCGCTTTGCACACACACTTTTGGCTCCGGGGAAGAAATTATACCCTCGTTGTGTGAGATCTGCCACGTGCTGAGACACGTGACCAGGTCCCGGTGCGGGTCCCTGGGGGATGGAGCCGAGGTGGGTAT
The DNA here is from genome assembly GCA_003342895.1 of Casuarius casuarius. Classification (NCBI taxonomy): domain Eukaryota; kingdom Metazoa; phylum Chordata; class Aves; order Casuariiformes; family Casuariidae; genus Casuarius; species Casuarius casuarius. The sequence goes on from PTFA01000232.1 coordinate 114,702, forward strand.
ATAGCGTGAATTTTGGCTTTTCCTGCACGCTGAGCACCCATCCGCGAGCGCTCTCCTGCCTCGAGGGCCGTGTCCTCGGTGGCAGAGGCAGCAGGGCTGCCGGAGGCTCCCTCTCACACTCGCCCTAGGGAAAGGCTCCTGCTTGTCTCCTCTCCCTGCTGGCCGCGGGCTCAGCTCAGACGTTTCTCCCAATGCGTCGCGTGAATACATCCCAGCGGGACCTCCCTACCCCGGTGGGGAAGGTGATTAAACCAGGAGAACGGTGGGACGGGAGAATTTGCGGAGAGCTCAGGGTGGGGAGTCCCGGTCTCCTTTGCTGCTGGAGGCTGCCTGGCTTCTCCCCCTCCAGGTCCCTCCTGGGCGATGCCAAGGGCCCTGGCACGGCTCCGGGGACACCAGGAGCAGCTGGGGCGAGGCATCCCGAAGCTGGAAAGGCGACGTGCAAAAAGCAGTCGTGGCTGTGGCTGCTCCCCCACAGCTGGAAACAAGCAGCCAGGATGCTCCATCTCCAGCACACGCTGCTCCTCCCTCTCCTCCTTCTCCCAAGCGGGGAAGGAGCTTCATCTTCTTGTCAAAATTCATCTTGCCAAGTCAGAGCTCGGTTGCCTCCGTCCCGCAATGAGTGAGGCACCCGGAGCAGCCCCGCTCAGCGGAGACGTCCCTGTGCTGGACGTTGGTCCGGGAGATCCTGGGTGGTGCTTGGGAGCGGGGGGAGCCGCTGGAGATGCCATGGATCCAGCACAGTCCTGCGGAGCAGGGCCAGCCCTCCCGGGGACCAGCTGGAAGGACCAAAACAAGCCCCTGGAGATGCCATCTACCCTGCTGGCCCCAAAACCTGGCCCTAAGCCCAGCTGGGACTCACCCCTCTCGCAGCAAGCCCTGGCCACCCACACCCGCATACATCTCTCCCCTCCAAAAGCCTCAAAATACTCAGCCGGCTCAAGTGGGTCCCAATGTCCGAAGGGAAAATAAGGCTGGCTCTCCTGAAGGGCATCCGGGCTGGTGGGCAGCTCTGGGCACAAACACCAGCCCGGCTCCCGCGCCTGCCAGCTCCCGCATGCCTGCAGCTTTTGTTCTTTTTTTAAGAAAAATGAAGTTCTGGGGTGGGATTTGCTGCCACTCCGGGGATTTGGACATTAATTTCTAATGGGGCTTAAGAATTCAAATCCTTTAAGCAGCTTTTGCAGCCCCACTCTTCGCTCCCCTCGCTGCAGAGACCCCCGGGCAGACCCGCGCCAGTGCGGAGCAGCGTCTGTGCCACCCCCACACCACCGTGGTCCTGAGCACCGCGGCATCGCCATCGGCATCGGCATCGGCATCGCCATCGGCATCGGCATCGCACAGCCCGGCCCGGGACCCTCCTACCCCCGGGGCACTGGGGATGCTGGCAGGAGGCAGCTGGCAGGGTTTCCTATGCGGCACGTCGCAGGATTCCCGGCCCCCAGGGCTTTGCCTCGGCAGGGGGGCAGAAAGGGGGCTCTGGGCGAGGGCAGTGGGGTAGGGAGGGTGCGGGCTGGGGGGTCCTCAGCCCCCTTCCCCAGGAGTCCCTCCGTGGGAGTCGTCCCGCTGGCTGCAGGGTCTGGGGGGGCATCACAGGGTCCAGGTCTAGAGAAAAGTGGGAATTTGGGGGGGGCTGCATTGGTTGCACCCCAGAGAACGTGGCAGGTCAAAGGGGTGGCAAGGTGGGCAAGTGCAAAATGTCCCTCTGTTCCCCAGTGTGACAACGGTCCTAGTGCCATTGGCATCACCCCGCCAGCTCCGGGCAGAGAGGAGGAGGAAGAGGAGGAGGAGGTTGTCCAGGGCTCCCTGCCGGTGCTGGTGGACACCCAGCCTGCCCTCGCCCTGCCAGGTGGCCCTGGCTCTGTCCCCGGGCACTCCGGTCCCCAAGGGCTCGGGGACGGATGGGGAGAGGTGGCGGCGGCCCCCGCCATGCAGCCCCTGCCRTCGTGGCGGGAGGAGGATGAGCAAGCGCCCAGAAACCTCGTTAGCAGCCCGACCCCGTTAGTCACCATGGCGACAGAGCTCGGCAACCTGGGTAGGTAAAAAAATCATATTGCAAAGCTGCTGCTGCGCTGAGCAGCCCCCGGGGCCGGGCTTGCACACGGCGGGGCCCGCGAGGCCGAAGGCTGCGCTCCTYGGCGTGCGGTGCCGGGGCGGCACTGCCCTGCTGTGCATGGGGGAAAGCCAGGTATCTCTTTCTTTGGTATTTTTGGAGAAAGCGTGCCCAGTCCTGCTTCCCGGGAGGATTTCRTGATGCCAGGGCCCCTTTCCACCTCTCCAGCACCACGTGCCACTGAACCCCCCTTGCAGGGTTGCAGCTGCTTCGTGCTCTCCTCCTCTTCCTCCTGCCTCYTCCCAGCCTTGGCCGAGATCCTCTCCTTTCTCTCAGCCCCGACTTTGCAGCCGGACCCAGGAAAAACCCTGCGGGACGACGGCAGCTCGGCCCTGCTCCTGCTCCTCGGAGGCGGCTCCCGTCGCTCCCGGCCGCCACGACGTGCAACGGCAGCTCGCTGCTCCCCGCAGCGCGAGGGAGCTTCCCGCGGCCTTCGCGCACCCGCGGTCGCGCTGGGAATCAGACTTCACATTAACACAGCAATAAATGTCTGCAGGCATCTCCAAGCAGGAAAGCACACGCTTAAATGCGCTGCTAGACTAGAGCCTGCCGCATCCTGCTCGGAAGAAGGTCTGCAGATGCCGAACCGGGAAGCTGCGTGCTGGAAGAGATGCAGAGGCAGCGGGGAAATGCGTGACAGGGCTGTAGCACTGCCCGGGCYGCTTGCTCAGCGCCCCATGTCGATGCCGGGAATGGAAATCCCTCGCGAGCGGAGGCTTGGGGTCCCCAGCGAGTCAGCAGCCAAAAAAGGCAAGGCATGTTCGGCTCTTCTTTCTAAAAGATGTTCCAGATGTTTGTGGCTCTCCTTAATGCTGGGCTGTGCCAGCCGAGTCCACCCGAAAATGGGGAACACATGGAGAGAAAAAATGCAAGAGATACCAGCTGTTTGTGGTTTGCTCAAACCGCCACCTCTGTCTCTGAGCGAGGAAAGCAGCAAATTCTGGGAGTTTTGTCCATGCTGCCTGGAGCATCGACGGAGCCTGTGGYGGAGGCGTTGAAGATCAGTGGCAAAACTCATTTCATCAGCGCTTCTGTGCTTCTCCTCGGGGCGATCAGCCACGTAGCCAGGCCTAAGGACACYGGATGCTCCAAGTCCGGGTGGAGGATGCATCGGGGCAGTCCGCCTCCGGCAGTAACATCCTCCAAACACGTTTTCCCCAGGGCAGCAGTCAGGGGGGTCCTAGATGTTAGGAGCAATTCCAGATTCATGGTGCCCACCTCGGGTGTAAGGACTGGCAAAGGGCTCTTCCCCGGACACGCTGACTCACACGAGTTTTTGCAGCATTTCCCTGCTCTTATGGAGGAGACATGTAGAAAGCTCAGCCTGGGGCCAATTCCTTCCCTAGGAGACACCCGTCCCTCATGGGTGTCAGGAAGGGGGGACATACGAGAACAGGGATCTCTTCCTACCCGGGATGAGACGAGCAGCCCAAACCAGCGCAAGCACTCCRGGATGCACTGGAGGTGGAAAGTGCCCCAGTTCTTTGCACTATATTAATGGAAAGTCCAAAGTGGAGAATGCTAAAATGAAGCCAGATCTCCCGAGAAACAGCCCTGACCGTCCAGGAACTGTGTCTGCCCGCATGGGGCTGCAGTGACCCAGATCCGGGGGGCCGGGGGATTGCACGGGGGGGGCTAAGGGCACCGGCGTTTCTCCTGCAGCCCAGTGATGTCTTGCCCAGGGCTGGTCCCCGCTGCCAGCAGCAGCGGTCGGGCCGCCTTGGCGTCATTCCCAGCAGCCACAGAGCGATGCACAGCTGGGGCCGGGCTGCACTGAGGCATCCTCCTGGACGCAGCATCATTAACAGAAAGCCACGAGACCCACAACTGCCCCATAAAACGTAAAAAGCACCCTGGGGCCCAGGCACAGCCTCCCACGCCTGTGCAGGCGGCCCCAGCCTCCCGGAGCCGCTCGCGGGGTCTCCGGAGGAGAACAGCTCACGCAATAAACCCTCTTCAGGGCACTGCTGCCTTTGCCTTCAGAGCCTTATGAATATTGTAGCGAGGCCATTCCTTTCATCTCCGCTTCCTTCCAGGGAGCCCCAAACCCTCTGCACATTCGTTTCCACCTCACTATTTCTCTCAATTATTTAAACCCCCCTTCCCGAAGTGGAGCCCTTCCATTATCACTCTTTTCTCCGTGCCTCATGTGGAATTTGGGGACTAGAAAATCCACTTTATCGCTCTGCATTCGTGCGGAGCGGCAGGTTTCCTCCTGGGCCAGGTGAGGACTTCCAGCACGCACAGGACAGCCCCATCAGCAAGGCTGGGCCTGGATCCGGATCCACGTTCGGCCTGGGGAGGCCGTGACTCCGACGGGGGGCACTGGGAGTCGGAAGCATCCCGAAACCTGAGGGCGACTGCCAGGACCGTGCTGCAGTCTTGCACGTCCCTCGGGACGGCTGATTGCCCTGATCGCTGTGCTGAACGTGGCCCAGTTTTGCAGGGAGCAGAGGCGTTGACCATAAAGTCTGCACTTTTTAAAGTCTGCGCTTAGGGGGAGATCACCAGCGTCACTGTGGGCACAGGTCACCCCACACGTCTGCTCTGTCCATCCAGGGACAGTTGTTCTGGCAAAGACAAGGAGGGAGAGTGTTTTGTGAGCAGAAACTAAAAGCGATTCAAGTCGCAAAGACCTTACGGTTAAAGCAGAACTTCACTGCTTTTTCACTCATTTCATTGCCATCACGTTTCCCAAAATTGCACGGATTATTGTCATTGCTATTCTTGCCACCAGCTCTCCAGCAAACCATGCGTGGGGCCAGCAGTCTCCGCGCTGAGGTTGTACGGGCTCAGCAGAGCTCACAACCGGAGCATGAGACAAGGGACACATGGAAACACTGACAGATGGGGCATCTTGAGACAACAAGGTGTTTAATTTCTTGAAGTATTCTGCTAAAACAGAGAAGTCCCTTACTGCTGTTTCCAGCACTCAGTACCAAGAAGTGAAGTTGTTCAAAGCTGAAATGTCTGTGCTGGTTCCCTGCAGGGCAGATCCCATGGCAACCCCTGAAATGACACATCCCCCAGATTAATTGCCTTTGAACGTGAAGGCAGGAGTGATGAACAGAGCTCTTGAAGCACTTAGTTTAAAGCCTGGAGGCTCAAGAATCCATCGGAGAAACACAATTATCAGCCCCGAAGGGAATAACACCTTCGCAGTTGAGGGAACACCTTCTCCCTTTACTTCTGAAATGTGGCAGCTGCGTTTTAGCACCAAAAACTGCATGCCCTTGCGCTGGTCCAACCGCCCGAGGACACTCCTGTGCTGCAGGGATCCACGGCTGGTGGTTAAAACCAGGCAGTTGGCGCGGTGAAAAGGGAGGGTTTCTGCTGGAGCTCACAGGAATGTCCACAGGGCAACAAGCCACTCTGCCTGGGCAGAGCTGCTGAGGGTGGTGACTCAGTTTAAGCAGGTCAGCTGGGYTGGGCTCACCTTGGTCTTCTCCCATCAGGCCTGACTTGCCGGGTGATGGATAGCGGTGCTTTGGCAGACGGGGTCTGATGGCTGCGGCAGTCGTGGCTTTTAGCAGATGGCTGAGGCTCACCTCCTGCTCAGCACCTCGGTCCGCACAGCAGCAGCTTGGACTCCCAGTCCCCGTTTTCCTTTGGGAACCGAGCGGAGCCGAGCGGGCTGTTCCTCCCCTGCCTCCCACGTCCCTGCCTCCTCCAGCCTCCAGCCCTTCGCTCTGCCGGGGGGCAGAGCCAGGAGTCCTGGCCTTCAAGAAAGCCTGGCTGACGGGACGATATCTCGGGCTACGTGCTCTCCGCCCTGCTTTCCCCAGCCCGGCCGATGAGCTCATCCCGCTTACTGCTGTGAACCGTGTTGTCTCCCCGGTCACTGCCGGTCCGAGCGAAGGCTGGAGCAAAACGCCCTGAATCACCTCCGTTATCTGCGTGCTCTTCCTCCCTGCTGAAGGATTGGCGGATGATTCTCTCGGCTGCTCATGCCCCACTAACAGCCTCTAGTTTCGGCTCGTCCTTTCCGAGGTCGGTGTGTCAGGCTCGTGCTCTCCTCGCGGGGAGGAAGGGCACGGGGAGCTGCAGCTCCACGAGGAGCGAGTTTTGCCTGATGCTTTCATTGCTTATAAAAGTCTGCAAACAGGGTGCAAACGGGGTGCAAACGGGGTGCAAACAGGGTGCAAACGGGGTGCAAACAGGGTGCAAACGGGGTGCTCTCCCCAGCCCGGCTCAGCCCCGCAGGATCAGACGTCAGCACGGAGGAGCTGCCACGGCGCCCGGCTCTCCGCGCTCCTGCGTCACGCTCTGAATTAATCATCAGCGTTGCTCCGTGCCGGGCCCCTTRCTTAGAGAGATTTTTGCGCATTAAAAATTAACTGCTCTGAATGATTGATGGCCGGTGGCCCCGGTGCCCCGCGCTCTGCAGCGGAGCTCAGCGTGCGCCGGGTTTGCCCTCCCCAAGGGCTGCCACACGTCCCTGTCCCCAGCCGTCCCCTCCACCACGCCGGGCCTCATCCRCGGGGAGCAAACCGGCACGGCAGGAACCCCCTGCAAAAGCCAGCGTTAAGGATATAATGCTGCCGTCTGTCTGCTGGAGGGGCTGATGTTTTTTGGGTGGTGGAGCATCTCCAAGGCASCAGGACGAGCCCAATTTGGCAGTGATGCCACGGGGAAGAGACGCTGTGGGCTGCGTAGCTCATGGTTGGGGGCCTAAAAGCCTCTTTGCTCTATCCTGGTCTATATGGCCTCTCACCCCTCTTGTCACCATCCTGCCATGTGTGACGGGACGCGAGCAGCACTGTCATGTGTGCGTGTCCCTCCCCAACCCCCCCGCTCCCGGCACATCCTGAGGSTCCCAGGCCCACGGTGGCCGGGCTGGAAATGGGCAGCGGACTGACCATCTCCAGGGATTTGCTTGCAAAACCTGGTGTTTGAAACCTTTCCTCACCCTCGAGAATGCAACCCCCCCAGGCACCCACAGCCAGCACCCATCCCAGGCACCC